>JBBPUG010000138.1:0-40616 GCA_038094535.1 Tubosaeta aff. alveolata
ATGCGGCTGTACCTTACCTGTAACTATGTGACTCTGTGACTCTGTTGGCATGCAATGATGTAACATGATGTAACATGCTGTCACTGGCTGTCAAATTGCCATAATTAATGTAATAATTATAAAATACAGTCCCAAAATTAGTGATTTGCTGATGCGAGTTGTAACAGAAGTCAGTCCCTCACCATGGACACTGGCTAGCGGAGTGGGTACCATTGCATTGCTTGAGTACTGTTATCGCTCACCCTTTTCACAATGTTTGGCTTGTTCACAGTACAATACCAGAGCCATCTCACAAGGGGGAAAACAGCCTCCCTGTCATCACCACCACTACTTGACGAGAACAGCGCTACAGTGCACCACCAAGGAGGAGGGGGAGGAGGGCCTGCCCAAAACTACCACAATGCAACAACTGTGCCACAAAGACAAGAGCGAGGTAGTGCAATGGCTTAAGCTTGCTCACCACTACTGTTGTGTGATGTGCGGGTGGGGGCAGTGCAACGGCTTGCCCACCACCATCAAACTACGACAACATGGCACAGTGGCCACTACCATCATACAATGAGGCAGTGTAGGCACAAATGGTGCACCCACCACTACCATGACAAGGAAGATGAGGGGATGCAAGTCTGCCACCACCACCAACTAATTGGTATATTGTCATGCATGGTCCCAAGAAATGATGAATTCAGTTGGTGGGTACAGTACATTTGTGTAGTTTACAAATGCATTGTGAAATAATAAATTTGTGCAAGCAAAATATTGTCAAATTGAAACTTGTATTGATTGCTAAATTTTATGTGGCACCAAATATGGACATGGAGGCCACTCAGGGGTTCACTCAGAGCATCACTAGAGGTCCACACAGAAGCACAGTGGTGGTTCAGCCAGGTGATGGATAAGGATGTTGATCATCTCCTGAAGTCCCCACTCTGCTAGGCAGAATGCCAATCTATACAGAGCAAAGGTGAATAGAAAACTAATAACCATTTGTATAAAATGTTTGGTCACTGTAAGTGCAGCATTTTTTGAGCACTATCTGTAAAAAGTAAATTTGGCCATAGTATGCTATAGCAAATGGTGATGTTGTGCCAACTTTGTAGTCTATATGGCACTATGTAAAAACATGAGTGCACAAGCATACTATAGAGTACTACATAGAATTGTTCCCTATTGCCAATACTACAAAGTAATCCATGGACTCACTCAACTGTCTCAATGGCGCCATGCTACCATAACCATCAAACAAACTACATTAATAGTGCAGCACATTTGATAATGGCCCATCCCCTTTGCCTTGTCACTGGTGTGCACTGCTGTCACCTTTGTTGTGGCGTTGCTGGTGGTGCATGCTATTGCACTACACTTGCAGCTTCCTCATCATGGGTTGACAGTAGTTGTAAAAGGACTGATAGGGTCCCCCTATTCTACTTGACTACTGACAGTGTGCACATGTAGTGCATGCTTATGTAATGGTTACTGTAGCTAGCTTGATGTCAAATGGCTGTAGTATAAAGGGCAAGTAGATCTCGCCCTTGTAGAGTAATCTCTTTTATCCTACATCCTATATCTGCTCACTGCGTAATAAACATGGTTTGCACTAGTTGTGTGACAAGAGCACCACAGGATCTAACCAAGGAGATAACAACCTCTTACAACTTTTGTAGTGCCTCATACAGTGATAAGCCATACAATCACCCACAGTTTTGTGAAGACAGTGGCTAAAAAGCCACCCACTGGCAGAGGCAAGCCTCTGCCTGATGACAATCATTGTCAACCCAATAAACCTCCCCTGATGCCTCAAATTAACCTCCAGAAGGTTGAAAAGAAGGCAAAGGCAAACAGGGACAACCCTGATGATAATTCTGGGGATGTCACTTCTGGCACAGATATAGCAATATCTGGAGAATTCCAGGCATTGCAAACTCTTAGCAGTACAGCTGCTAATAATGAGCACATGAGCCCATTGACATCAAATACTTCACAGGTTCTTACCATAGAACCTTGTCAAAGTATGAACTCTGGTCATCTCCAGAGTTCCTGCTGCACCAACTCCAGAGCTTTCTCTCTTCCCTACCACTATACCTGTTTTGGACTTACTTTACCCAGTTATAGTATAGTCAAGCATTGTGTCAATTCAAAATGACTGAACTCTGGTACTCTGGATTGTAGTCTGGAAGTACAGAAGTCTGGATTGAGATAGTCTGAAGGTACACAATCCAGAACCAGATTAACTGGATAGTGGACTGACTCGGACTGACCCAGACTGACAAGATCAGTCATAGACATTCTGCAATACTCATGACTAATAAGTATGACTCATGCTATAAAGCAGATTGGTAAGCTGCTCAGTCAGCAGCATAGCCTTGAGCATATCATCTGTTATTTCAAATACAAGGCAGTGTATTTGAAATAAGGCAGTGCAGAACAATAGGGAGGCAGTGTCTGCTGACTTTCAATCAGACACAGGCCAACATAGCCTGGTGCCTCATGGCAGCCTCATACCCTGCATTGCTGTGCTGTAATAGGAAATTCCCATGTGTACCTGAAACATATAAATAGTTTCATGTATTTATGGTTACAATAAGCTTTAATCTTTGCTTCTTTCATATTGTTCTATCGCCACCCACTCTATCTAATTGTTATGCTGAGTATACCACAAGAGGTGTTTGACTTAACACTGGAGAGGCGGATGCTCATGAAGAGGTACCACAGTGTCTCTCCAAACTAGTCAAGTATGAACTGAAGTCAGAGTATGAAGGACATTGATGAGGGAGTACTTTGGTTTTGAGGATTACTCAAGGACAAAGAATTGATATGCAGGAATACATAGATTCAGAGTAGAGAAACTACAAGTACACGATGATTGGTATATAAACGATTCTATTGTGAGAAGATAGAATGTAAAAGAACATCATGGAATGTGGGGACACTAAGCTGTCGTGAGAGAGATGACTGTGGAGGTTATCATCCAATAGAATCAAAGTGAACAAGAAAGAAAGATGAGACTAGCTCAAGACATCCCAATGACAAAGAGATAATGTTTGTAAGCATAGTGGAACATAAGTGGAAGAACTGCAATAGGACAAAGGACATGAAGTAAGAGGATAGAACGGAAAAGGAAGAAAATTGTAACATTATCCCCTTTGTAGATTTGAGCTCCTGGCTCAAGCAATCTCCTTGATAACAGGCTCCTCATCAAGGATGACGAGAGGGCTGGTGTGCGCTGCAAACCAACAGTTATCAGCAATGTTTCTGACCTCATTGCAAAGATCACATGGTCGAGAGGGACAGTAACGTTCTGTATGACCCCAATGGCAACAAAAGGTGCAGTGGGATGTGAGGCAACGCATGCAAGGATGGCCAGGGGCAGAGGTGAGACATTGTGGGCAAGTATAGTCAGGGCAGTCAATGAGATAGTGACCAAGACGATGACACTGAAAGCAACGGGTGGTGGCCAATGAGTTGCAAAAAATCATCCATGCATCCAATATACGAGTAGGGGAGTCCAGGATGCGATGACTGTCTGGAAGATTGCGATAGTAAGAGCATATGCAAGCATGAGCTTCAACATCAATAGTGAATAGGGGAGCATCAGATCCATTTATGTTGTCAAAGAGCTGAATGTTCGTCTGGGGAAGAACATTTGTTCCAGGTGGAGGAGGAGGAATGTCAGAGAAAAGAGCAGCTTCGGGGTATTCCTCTGGGGATTCTTCAGACAGTTCTGCAAGGGATCCTGGAGGAGGAGAAGATAGACATTCTACTAGTGTGAGTGTGGTTGATAGAGAGGGAGATCCAGGAGGTGGAATAGGAAGAGGGCTATTTGGGACTAAAGTTAACGCAACGGTAGTAAAGTAGATCATCTGGTCATGTTCTGAAAGAGAATTAAAGATAGGTTCGAAGATTTTAAAAATAAAGTGAGGAGGGATGTCTGTGACAAGCTCAGGTAAGTGGTTGAGATATAACAAATGAAGGACAGAGTCAGATAGCTGGGCAATCACTGTATGTAGGGGAATAGCATATAGTACTGGCAAATTTTGTGGTGCAGAATGAAAGTGAAGGGTTTGTACATGCATGATCTGATGATAAAGTTCCACTAACTTCTGGATAGTTTCACTTTCAGTGAAAAGCTCATGGTCTTGAACTACATGAAATAGGTTGGAATCTGCAAGAATGGTGCTGAAGAGTAAGAGAGCAGTGTAAAGAGGAAGCAAAACTGCTTGCACAGGCAAGGAGTGTAGCGAAGAGTATTCTGAAGAGCAAGAAGCAATCAATGAGGTTGGTATAGACATTTAGAACAAAAAATTCAAGCATGCAGTGGGGAATTGGATTGTTTTACAAAGGAACAGTCACAAGACCAATAAAGGGAGAAGAACAAAGTGAGAAGGAGTAAGACTATGGTAAAGGTGAGGCAAGGTTGGAGGGTAATGAAAAAGGGGTGTAACACAGTAAGAGGAAAGAACATGTAATGACTTGACCATTGAGGAGGACACTCACGCTGAGGTACAACACTGCTCAGAGGAGTCTGTCATTACCTCAAAGAATGAGAACATTTATAGGGAATTAGAATCTTGGGAGCATGTTGGAGATTCTCTTCAGGTTCCCATGTGGCTTCAGAGCAGGAGTATCCTTTCCATGTGGTCAGGTACTGATAGTCGCCAGGGCAGCCTTTATGGGAGAGGATAGCTTCCACTTCAAACTCTTCTTCATTATCAATCATGTCAGGTGGCAGTTTAGAGAAGGAGGGTCTATGTGCTTCAGTTTGTTTGAACAGTGATAAGAGGGAGGTGTGGAAAGTATCATGGATTCTTCAGGAGGGAGGTAGTTTGAGACGATAGATAAGGGGGGAGATGACTTGGGAGATTTTGAAGGGTTCATGGCATCTGGGAGCAAGTTTCCTGGATGGGTAAGGGATTCAAAGGTTGATGGCTTCCAACCATACCTTATCTCTGACTTTCCAGGGGAGAACAATTGTGTGGAGTGGTGGGTCATTGCCAAGCAGGCTGAGTCATGCACAGCCAGGGCTTCTTCTCATGCATTAGACAGGGCAATCAATCTGTCAGCTAAAGCAGGGATGAAGGTTTTACCCAGGGCAGGGAATGATCGGGGTTTGTATCCAAGGAGGAGAGAGAACGGAGATGACTTAGTGGAGGTATAGGGGATGGAGTCATGATAGAATTTGGCTGTAGTAAGGAATTCCGACCAGGAATTGGGATTGTTGGTGTAGAAGATACAAAGGTAGGTTTTGAGTTCTTGATTTGTTCGTTCGGTTTGGCCATCAGTCTGGGGGTGATATGTGGTGGAGAGTCAAATGTCATATTGGAGGAGGCAAGCAAGTTCAAGAGTGAACGCAGAAGTGAATTGTGGGCCCCAATCAGATATGATAGAATCATAAAGGCCAAAACATTGTAAAGATGAGAATGGGGTTATGAGGTACCACTGTCACATCCAGGGAGACCCTGTTGTAGTCAGAGGGGACCAGTAGAAAAAGGGTGGTGCGAGCTAGGCTTGTCCCAAGGGGTTCGTATGTAGGTGCTGTGATGAGAAGGGGTAGCTAGACGACACCTAGTACAAAGAGGAGGTAATCCGATATAAAAACCGGATTGAAACAAACAGGAGACAATGAGTCTGGTCCAACGGAAACCAGATAGATGAAGACAGAGAGTATGAACGACAACGATGACGAGAGGAGAACAGATGACCAACAAAACCGAGAGTCCGAGAGAGATGTATTGCAATTGCATGGTACAAGGCTTTATAGTCTGGGTATTTCCCAGGACTTTCGAAGCAAAGAGATCTAAGAAAGAACATCTGTCTACAGCCACAAATCCCAAGACAACCCACCAAAATTGAAGCAGAAGAGATATGTATGGTTGGAACAACAAGATCTAAGAAGGCAAGAACCAATGATGAACGAAAAGAGACAAATGAAAAGTGTTCGACCTGGATACATCTCGGGCGGACTGTGCGGACTAACCGGATACTAATAGTTCGAACCGGACTCAACTTGGATCAACGCGGATGAACATGGGACATGATGGAGGTTTTGAACGACAGGTGGACAATACCTAGAATACCTGTAGAACGTGCCCTACAAACGTAGAGAGCTAAAAGCTCCTACAACATTTGAACACATTGTCAAAGAAAAGTTTAGCAACTCCTGCAGCATCAATAGTTTTGTTGCAAGGGGTGAAAATTACCCCCTTCATAAGGCCATGGTTGACCACGACCATAACAGAATCGAAGCCAAAGGATAAAGGGAGATCTGTGATAAGATCGACAGAGATCTGTTGAAATGGCAAGGATGATGAGGAAGAGATTGGATTCAAAGGAGTGACAGTGGGGTGAGTGTTGACCTTGGATTGTTGACATATGGTGCAACCAGCTACAAAGTTTTTGATGAAAGTACCAAGTCCAGGCCACCAGAAGTCACGTTCCAGGATTGCCTTTGTGCGGAATTGTCCAGCGTGGCCAGTAGTAGGGGAGGAGTGGATATTGTGGAGAAGCGTGGATTGAGATGAAGGGAGGACATATAAACGACCTTTGTAAAAGAGATGGCCATTGTCAAACGACCAATCTTGGAGAGAGAAATGAGGGAACAAAGGTGTAGCTTCTTCCATGGCTTTGAGTGCACAAAGGACCAGTAGATTAGATGAGGACAAGGATCAGATATAGTCAAAGAGTTTAAGATCAAGGGCATTAATGATGACTGGATCCAGGAGGGTGGCTGCATCGGTGTTGTTGAGGGAGGTGTCAATGGTATTTTTTCGGGAAAGGGCGTCAGCTGGGCCCATCTGGGTTCTAGGGGTAACTTTCCAGACAAGGTCAAAGTCGAGGAGGAAGAGAAACCAATGGGCTTGACAGCAAGACAGTTTTCTAGGATCCTTGACAAAGGAAAGGTTTTTATGATCCGTAATGATTGTAACAGGATGTGAGGTGCTGAGGAGGTATTGTCACCATTCTTCAAGTGCAAGGATGACAGTGAGGAGTTCTCGGTCATAGATATCATAATTTCGTTCAGCAGGGGAGAATGTTTTTGAGAAGTAGGCACAGGGATGGAGGTCACCATTGACATCAGTCTGAAGGAGTACTGCTCCAGCAGCAATCAGGGAGGCATCAGTCATGATGGAGAATGGTTGAGATGTGTCAGGGAGAGTGAGGACTGGGGCAGAGCAGAACTGAGTGATGAGGGAATGGAAAGCAGTTTCTTGGAGGGAAGTCCATGACCAGGGTTCATTTTTGTGAGTAAGTAGGACGAGGGGAGCGACAATGTTAGAGAAGTTTGGGATGAACTTTTGATAGAAGTTAGCAAAACCTAGGAAACTGTGGATTCCTTTGACAGAAGTAGGGGGTTTCCAGTCCTTAATGGCAGAGAGTTTCACTGGGTCTATCTCAAGTTGTCCCTGACCGATAATCATGCCGAGGTATTCCATCTGTGGAGTGTCGAATGAACACTTAGAGATTTTGAGGGAAAGTCCATGTTCCCTAAGATGTTGGAGAACTCTGTGAGTGCGATCATGGTGGAGTTTGATATTGTCCTTTGTATGAATGCCAAGGACCTTCATATAGATCTTTAGCCATTGCTCAGCTAACATATCCATGAAGATATGGTTCATTAAAGCTTGGAATGTTAGTGGAGCATCGTTAAAACTGAAGAACATTACGGTAGGTTTGAAAAGCCCAAGTGAGGTGATGAACACTGCTTTCCATTGGTCCTCTTCTCGAATTCAAATATTGTTGTATCGCCATCATATGTCAAATTTGGTGAACAGAGTTGACTTCTTTATGTCATCAATGAGATCAGAGATGAGAGGAAGAGGATATGCATTTCAGATGGTGAATGAATTGAGATAATGATAGTCCTGACAGGGATGAAGAGAACCGTCTTTCTTGGGTACAGAGAAGAAGGGTAAGGCTTGTGGGGATTTTGATGGAATGATGCAACTGGTTTTCAAATGTTCTTTGACAAAGAGGCGGCAGGCTTCTTTCTTAGCAGGATTTAATGAATAGACTTTGGCAATTTTCAGAACAAAGGTGGGTTTGAGTTCAATGGCATGATCGTAGGGTTGATAAGGTGGGAGAGTGTCAAAGGTTTTCTTAGAGAACACGTCTTCATAGTCTTGGCATCAGGTTGGGATTTCATGTTCTTGTTTGGCCGTTTGTTGGGCCAATTGGGTAGAGAGTGTTACTTTGTTGATCTCATTCTGGGGTGGACTCTCACAAAGAGGTACCACAGCGTCCCGGAATAGGGTTTCTTGTCGATGCTTACTGTTTTGGAGATCCAATCAATAGTGGGGTTCCATTGTTTGAGCCAGGGCAATCCTAGGATGATCTGTCACTTGCCAAAGGCAACAACCATGATATTGAGATGATCCTCAAAGGAGGAGAATTGAGTGTTTGCTTGAATCTTGTATTTGATAGCTCCTTTCTTATTAGGCAAGCCATCTATGTTGTAAGCCATGAGAGGTTTCAGGAGGGGTTTGATTCCCATACAAAGGGCAGGGACAAGGCTAGGATCAATGAAGTTGCCGGTCATTCTGCAGTCAACAAGAGTGACAATTTCGACGATTTTTGAACCAACTTGTAAGTGAACAGGCAAACAAAGAGTTCTTTCATTCGGTAAACCTACAAGTACATTGGGGAGAGAAGACGTTGATACATCCTCCCCATTCAAAAATCCTGAACAGTGAGACTAGCAATCTTCTCATCCAAAGGTTTCTCATCATTCTCAAAGCATGTCTTTAAAACTTGAAGGATTTTGCTTTCATCCTTTCCAGAGATGCAAAGTTGGTTTACATAGGTGTCAAAGACAAAGACAGGTTTCCGAGTCTTGGGGGTAGGGCTGGGAGCGGTAGGAGTTTTAGTAGACCTGATATTCTGAGGATGAGGGGATGAGGATTTAGTGCCTTTGCACTGGGTGGCACTGTGGCCTTTCTTGCAACAGCAGAAGCAACGGCCTTCTTTGATACATTTGGTGCGTTCTACTGGAGTAAGCTTCTTGATTTGGATGACGTCAATGTCCATGGCATTTGGGTCTTTAGAAAAGACGAGAAAGGAAGTGCGACTACCTTTCCTTAAGGCATCAATGCAACCTATCTGGGTATGGAACATCTTGGCTCTGGTAATCCATTCTTGGGAAGTGGCTGGGATACATCTGGAAAAAACAAAAATGGCTGTAGCCAAGGCTAATATATGTAGCATACATTGTCCTCTGTATTCATCTTCAAATGTAACATACTATGTAGCCTACTGTTGCCTGCATGGCTAGACCATGGACTATATAGACTACATAGTCATAGCAATACTACACAGGCTACAGCTGAACATGGTGGACTATGGGACTAGGCTACAGGACTACAGAGACTACATGATCAACCTGATAGATAACTCTAACACTGACATTCCTAACAAAATCTAACCTTGTGTGATCCAAAACAATTATATTTGTGTGTGCTACAATACAAATAATCTATACTACACTTTATTGTGATTGTGGTCATAGTGGTGGTGGTGACAGGCATACCATTGCATTATGCACACCCCCCTTCATCCTCATTGTGCTTGCCATGATGATGGTGGCAGGCATACCATTGCATTGTCTCATCCTCTTTGCGGTCACGGTGGTGGTGGTGGTGGGCTTGCTGTTGCGTTGCTCACGCCCCCTTCATTCTCATTGCAGTCGCAATGGTGGTGCTGAGGATCCTGCACCCCCCTTGTCTTTGTTGTGGTCACTGTGGTGGTGGCGGGTACACAGTTGCATTGCCCGCGCCCCTGTCGATCTTGTTGTGATTAGTGGCAGCAGTGGGCTTACCGTTGTGTTGCCTGTGCCACCCTCGCCCTCATCGCAGTTGCTATGTGGTGGTGGGTGCTGCCCATGCTCCCCTTGTCTTTGTCACAGTCGCTGTGATGGTGGCAGGTATGCAGTTGCATTGTCTGCACCCCTGTCGACCTCATTGCAATTAGTGGTGGCAGCAGTGGTGGCAGGGGGCTCACCATTGTGTTTCCCACACCCTCTTGTCCTCAACCTCATCACTGGTTTCCATGTGGTGGTGAGTGTTGCTTGCACCCCCCTTGTTTTTGTCGCGATTACTGTGGTGGTGGTGGCTACTCATTTGCATTGCCCACACCCCTGTCGACCTCATTGTGATTAGTGGTGGCAGTAGTGGCGGTAGCAGGCTCACCATTGCATTACCCATGCTACCTTGTCCTTGTCCTCTGCAACAATCTTGTCTAATGAAACATTAAGCTATGAAAATTAACAGTGTATGTCAAGGAGCATAAATAAGGAACAAACTGCCATTATGGTGATAGCTACCATAACCCTTGGTATCTTGGTAGAAAAGACCTCAGGGAACAATTTTCCAACAGACATAGGACCAGTGTAAAAGAAGTCAACAATAAGTGAAAGTACAGGGTGAGCCAGATTATTAACATGCCTAGAAAAGCAGTAAGTTAGTGGTATCTCAAGTCTGATTCCATACCTTATTATCATAACCATTCCTTAGAAACAAACTGCCACTGCCTAATAGCCTCTTGGTGATCTCAATGTCTCATTCATGCATATTCGCAGGGTCCCACTGATAACACTGGGAGGTGTAAATCCAAGCCTTCTTTCTAGGGAACAACTGCCAACTACCAAGGTCCTCCCATAGCTAGTGGAGTGCAATCAGTTGTGTGCATTTTTGTAGTTAGGATCATACCAAACGAGTGATTCTTTGTTGATGCTGTGGCCACCAACCTAGACAATTTGATAAGAATAGTGTACCATGGAAATTTTAAACAGACCTTTGGAGACTGGCAGACCCAGCAACTGGCATTCTGCAATTGCTTCATCAATGTACTTGACTGCTTTACCATTGAAATGGTTGTGTAGGGGGAATGCATTGATGGATGAGGCATCATAATGGAAGAATTGCTTAGCCCACTCAATGATGTCATGTACTGATGGGTCATAGAAATAAAGTTGCCAAGCCTCCACACCTTCTGTAATGGGACCCACTGGCTGGTGTGTTGTGGTGGTGGGCCTATCTGGGTTGTCATCAATGTTTGTTGTGACCAGTGGCTCTTTATGAGTCTGAGTACTTGATGGCATTTGCTGGTTTCAAGCCACTGATCACTGCAAATTTGTAGGGATACCAGGAGCATGGTTCCATTGTTGATGTGCAGCTAAAATATCAACAAGCTCATGAACATTGCCAGCATTACCTTAGGAAAGACTTCAGTTATGGTTCAACTGCCACATCAAACTCACTAGGTCTGATGTTGGATGGATGGCAATGAGCATGACAACCTTGAGCACCAGCATCATTCACATTGTCAGAATTACCTATAGCAGTACATTAGTTCATAGTTCAGCAGTCTGATACAATCTACCAGATCATGATTGTCATGCATCATCAACTTGATGGTCATGCTGAGTTTGCTAAGTGTCTATGATGTCCTCAGTCTCATCAGAACTTTGGATGGCTACATTACAACAAGATTAGCAGGGCACTGGCAAGATGATCAAACTCACCTGACTGTGGTAACTGCCACCTCTATGAATGCAGGCTACTCTCTCCTGGTGATCAGATGGCCAAAAAACAGGAGAGTGAACTTGGCTATGCAGGTGCTCCATAGTAGGTTTGTCAATGTCCTGATCACCTACAAGGCTGGTGTTACACATATACTGGCTTGAAACCCAAGAAAAAGACAAACCAACATGGTAAGATAGCATTCATTCTGCAAACCTCTTGTCCTCACTTGGAGAAATCTCATTGATATCAGCCTTGTATGCTGTTAGCACACAACTTTCTGTTGAAGTGAGGCTCACCTCTGGTCCCTTTTCCCAGCTGTGAATATTGGGAGAGGTGGAAAGACTGGCCAGTTTTGTTCATACTGAGTGGCATATTGTAAAATGAGGTAGTGTGACCTGACTTTGCAGAGGGCCCAGGAACAATGGATTGTGAGGAGTCATTGAGAAGCAAAACACTCTCACAAGAATGAACTTGAGAGATATGCAGTGATTGTTGTTGAAGAACCTATGCATACATATGCTTCTCTGTGAAAGAGGAGACAGATGATATATAAAAAGTCAGTGTAGTAGAACTGCCTGGCATTGATCTACCAGAAAATAACAAAGTACTTTGTGCAGACCCAGATAAAAACATAGAAGCTCTGGATGACATAGATGCTGATTTGATCTCACTGAAATGTCTGTGAAAGGGGGTCTGGGAGGATACTTTGGGTAACTTGAAGCCAAATTGCTGTCCATATTCTGCTTATAAGAGGACAGGTTGGGAATTGACTTCATTAGCAGGCTGAGAATGCTTGTCAAAGGGAGTGATGGTAGCTTTCAAACCTAGCTGTGACTTACAAGATCCTACCTCACTTTCCTCTTGGGCAGATGGCACCATTATTAGTAAATATGGACCCTATATAAAGAGTTTTATAGAGCTGTATAGAGCTATACAGAGCATAGAGATATAGCCAAGGACCCCTGCAGACAGCTCTGGATAGAATCTATATAGATCTGTACAGTACAGACCTCATATAAATTTACAAAAATAATCAGAGTCAAAATACAAGACATATATTTGATTACATAAGTATTACATAATTAGTCAGAGTGGTATTACATAATCAGACTTACATAAACACCTTCCAGAAATGGAAGTCAGACAAATATATTACATAATACTATATATGACTCACCATAGATAGGAGTAATAAGAAAAGTAATGATGGAGGTTGAGGAAAGAGAAGATGTGGAAAAGTTTTCAGAGGCAGAGGGTTTATATATGTTTGGGTATCCAAATAAATACAAACAATGAACTTAGATTTTTCTAAGTCTTTTGACTATACTTGTGTACTCTTGTGTCTACTTTGATTATATTTTAAAATTCATAGCACCATAGTGCTGTAAAGCTGTATATGCTCTATGGCTCTATAATAAAAGTAGTGTTTTACTGATGATAGGATTGACAGTTTCTGAGGAAACGAGCTCAGTCGAGAACTTAGTGAACGACTGTATTATATGTACCTGAGGAAACAAGCTAGTACTAGTTAGAATAGTATCGTAGTAAATGGAGATGCATGCATACCTCAATCGAGAACTTAGTGAACGACTGAGGAATGCGACGCATGGAGTCGAATGCGATGTAAAGGAAGTAACGTGATGTGAAAATTATACTAAATAGGTGCAAGACTGTACTTCATGTTCAACACTCCCCCTCAGTTGGCATCAGTCTGATTGTATAGTCCTAGAGCGTGTGTAAGGTAGTGGTGAGGATCTGAAGATAGTCCCTTTGTGAATATATCTGCGATGTTTTCTTCGGATGCAATATGTTGTGGTTTGAAGTCACATCTAATGACTGCTTCTTGAATCCAATGGTATGACAGTTTGATGTGGCGAGTCCAGAAAGATATTTCATCGGGTGTGGAGAGAATGTGTATGGTTGCCGTGTTGTCGACATGTAATGTGGTGGCGGATTTTTGGGTGAAACCAAGTTTGTCGAGTAGTTGTCGCAGCCACAAAATCTCGCGGCCTACATGTATGGAAGCATAGTATTCGGCTTCCGCAGTCAACAATGCAGTTGCGGATTGCTTCTTGGCTGACCACGAGAATGCGCCAGTGCCTAGCATGACTGCGTATCCCAATACCAAGCAACCATGATCAGGTGCATTTGAATAGTCGGCATCGCTGAAAGCGTGGGGTATGATGAAGTCGAGTGTTCCACCAAGTGTGAGGATGAGATTTCGAGTGCCCTTTAAGTAACGCAGGATGCGCTTTACTGCAGTCCAGTGAATTTGTCCTGGATTTGCTGTGAACTGGGTGACTTGTTGCACAGCATGGGCGATATCAGGGTGAGTCATAATAGCACAATGATTTAGTGCGCCGACTGCGTTTTGGTATGGGATTTTGTGCATTTCCATGGATTCCTTGCACGTCTTTGGGCAATGGCTGTGTGATAGTCTTAGACCAGCTTGTTCGGGAGTAGCCACTGGGTTTGCTGATCCAAGTCCGTATGTTTTTATCATGGTGTCGATGTAGCGGCGGTGTGAAAAAGATATTGTGCGGGCGTTGCGATCGCGAATTACTTCAATGCCTAGGAGATGGCAAATTTCTCCTTGGTCTTTGAATGAAACATGAGTGCTGAATTCATTCTTGAGACACTGTAGCTCATCTAAAGATGATACATAAAGTCCCAGATCATCAACATGTGATGCGATGATGGAAATGCCACTTTTTTGGCACCGGATAAACACGCATGGGTCGGCGAGGCACACAGTAAAGCCGAGTGTGGTAAGAATGGACTTGAGTTTCCGATATCAAAGGAAACCGGATTGGCGGAGTCCGTATAGCGCCTTGAGCAGTAGCCAGATGAGGTGCTCTTTGCCTTTGGCTTTAAAACCTTTTGGCTGGCGAACGTATGCTGGCTGGTCCTAGGGCATCTCGCTATTGAGAAAAGCAGAGTTTACATCGATGACATGAATTTCCCAGTTTTGTATTGCAGTGATTGTACAGAGTAGATGGATAGATTCAATCCTGGCAACAGGCGCGAACGTGTCGTCGAAATCAACACCTGGCTTCTGTGTGAACCCACATGCGACAAGACGTGCTTTGTATCGTAGAATTTTGCCATTCTCATCACGTTTGATACGATATACCCATTTCGTGTCAATGATGTTGCAATCAGCTGGTAGCTCAACCAGCTCATAGATCCCAAGCTGCATGATGGAGTCAAGCTCCTCTTGCATTGCTTGTTCCCATTCCGCATGATCGGGTGACCTCATCGCCTCTTCATAGGTGCGTGGATCTTCACCCGAGGCAATGTTGACGGTTTCGGGTTCATCGTTGTCCTCGATGGGTGTGAGGGGCGGTAGATCATCAATTTCCTCTGTCTCGTCATTTGACTCATTGTCTGAATCCTTCAAGATCATCCTCATGTTCTCCGAAATCTTGTCACGGGCTTTTGCGGCAGCTGAACGAGTTGATGGAGCTTGAAATGGAGGCGGAGGCAGTTGGACATGAGGTTGAGGTGGCAGCGGTGGCTCTGGTAGAGCAGGTTGTTCCCTTTGTGGCTCGGGCGCAGATTTTTGGACAGGTTCATTCTCATCGAAAATGGATGATTTGAGAGCTCGGTAGTGGAATTGGGACTCCCCCTCGGCCGAAAAGCTTTCGCGCAGGTCTTGGGAATCTTCAAAGATAATATGAGCGGATGTTTGGATAGAGCGTTATACGGGGTGATATACCCTTCAGCCTTTTTGTGTTTCTGAGTAGCCGACAAAAACAGTGCGCTTTCCTTTCGGATCGAGTTTACGGCGTGCTGGTGTGTCGTCTAATACATAGGCTGTACATCCAAAACGGTGGAGACGTGAAGCGTTGGGTTTTTGTCCATAACGTTTCTCGTACTGGGTAATATTAGAGAGAGAGCGAGTGGAGTGGCGGTTCTTCGTGTAGACAATATAATTTACTGCCTCGGCCCATAGAAAAAGCGGTAGGCCAGAATCGATAAGAATCGTACGGACACGGTCAATGATGGTTCAATTTAATCGTTCAAATATGCTGTTTTGTTCGGGTGTTTGTGGTGTAGATGATTCCCATTGAACGCCTTCGGCTTTCATGTACGATATCCATACATTGTTGAAATATTCGCCTCCATTGTCCGTACGGAATTTTCGAAAAGATACGCCGCTAGTTTTCTCCACTTCTATTTTCCACTCTTTGAATGTGATGAATGCATCGCTTTTATGTTTAAGGAATAGGACCCATACCCATCGTGTGAAGTCGTCCGTTAAGGTCATCATATATCACATGCCCGACGATGTCTGAACAGGCGATGGACCCCATAGATCGGAGTGAATGAGCTCAAGGAATTTGCTTGTTCTACCACCCTCCGTTGGTGGGAACGATGCTCTAGTTATTTTTCCGAGAGCACATGACAGGCATGTGGGCGGTTGGTAGTCCAGTTCCGCCTGAGTTACGTTTATGCCTGTTACAAGGCCTTTTCGCATGAGAGATTTCAAGGACTGGTAATTTAGATGTCCGAGTCGTTGATGGAGTATCTCGATTTTGGATAGAGGGCTTGGAACGGCTGTGTAGGCAATTTCAGCCTTTTGTCATGGCTTGTCCAGATAGTAGAGGCGATTGGCTCGTCTGGTTGCGGTGAATATGATACGTTGCGATTTTTCCATGAGGTCATAGATCATTCTCCCTTGATCTTTCAGTTCGATCATAATGCATCGATTTGCACCAAAAATTGTGTAGCATTGAGCGTCATTGAGGCACGATACAGAGATAATCGAGAGAGAAGAGGATGGAATGTGGCATGCGTCGGTGAGGTTAACCGGAATAGTGCCTCCGTTTGGTTTGATCGCTTTGATTTGTGCTTCACCACGGCTGACGATGTTGGTTTGGCAGTTTCCGAAACCTTTTATGTTTCCGTGTGCCTCAGTATACGTTTGGAATAGTGCGCGATTTGCTAAGATGTGGGTGGATACACCAGAGTTGATGATGGGTGTTGAGTTCATTGTTGTATGTGCACTGTACACGGAATCTTTGACGTCGGAAGGGGCTGGAGTAGGTCGTATCGATGTGGTCGGCATATAAGCGGAAAAAGTGGCCTCGTGGGCCGTGAGGCATTGTTCTAATACGACATTTGACATTTCGTCTCCCTCTTCCTCCTCATTCACCACCTTCGCTTTCTCGTTCCCTTTGACTTTCTTTTTAGTACATGGCGGCTTTCGTTTCGGTCCTTGCCCCTCTTTGCCTCCGCCTTTCGCCCAACATTCATCTCAAAGGTGTCCTTCCCTTTTGCAGTTTGTGCAAAACTTGGCGCCGATGGCTCGTGCGGCACGTTCTAGCGTGGCAAGTGCAGTTTCAGACGATGTAGATGTTGTTGGTGGTTGCTGGCAACACTTTTCCTCTAATATTTCCGAAATGATACCAGATAGCATAGTCGAAGTTTTACTGATCTTTATGCTTTTGATGAAGTAGTCCCAAGAGTTGGGATCTTTCGGATCAGATGGTAGTGTCAATAATAGGATTGTGGTGGTAGCATAGTCAGGTAGAGTGAAGTCGGCGTTGGCAAGGTAGCGTATGGCTTCTTGGTACTCGTTTACGTGTGCCGAGACGTCACTCCCACTAATCATGGGTTTTACGAGACGGTGGAACCAGTACATGATAGATCCGGAGCCAACTTGACTATATTCGGTGGCAAGGTGCTCCCATGCAGCGTGTGCAGATCTTTTGTCTGCGATTTTAACCACCAGCTCAGCTTTTAGACAATTTGTTAGGAAAGACAAAGCTGCTGCATCCATTTTTAACCAGATGGTGAGGCCTACAGCGTCGGCGGGTTGTGCCAGAGTGCCGTCGACTATGTCAAATAGACCACAGAACGTGTATGCGTTGCGCATGTGAATTGACCAGACAAAATAGCCTGCTTCGTTTGCAAGGCGATCATCTTCCGTTCGTGGGAATAGGTGACTGGCGTTGGATGGCATATCCCATGTGGTTGGGACAGTTACGGGCGCTGCGGGTGTGGGTGCAGATGCGGATGCCTGACCTGACATGCTCGGAGGAAAAATATTTGGGGCGTTTTTGGGGTGTCACATATGTAGTAGGGAATCAGCGCAGAGGTTCTCTGTGTGCGTTTTTTGGTCGTTGAGGGCACTAGGGCCCAGGGCTCATAACCTGAGGAAACGAGCTAGTACTAGTTAGAATAGTATCGTAGTAAATGGAGATGCATGCATACCTCAGTCGAGAACTTAGTGAACGACTGAGGAATGCAACACATGGAGTCGAACGCGATGTAAAGGAAGTAACATGACGTGAAAATTATACTAAATAGGTGCAAGACTGTACTTCGTATTCAACAGTTTCTTCTTGCATTGTGACATCCATTTTCATTGGTCAAGCTGAATGTTTGGTCTGCATCTGCTCAAGCTTCTTCATTTGAGTTAATCTACCCCCGCTGCCTTTGCCAGCATGCAAGGAACATTGAAAAGAGGTGCAATGACTGTGTCACCAGCTTGTTTGAGAATAGGAACAGGTTCTTCTATGATAGGGCTTTTGTCAACAGAAGAGGCTCAAGAGACTCTACTCAACATCATAGATGATCTTCATGAACAACATGAAATTGCCCAAGGACTTGATATTCACTTATCTCAAAGTTAATAAGATCATAATCAGTCCATCTTGGAACTCACCAGTACCCTCTGACAATGGCATGTCAATCTCATCCTCTATAGTGAACTGAGATTTTTTGACAAGGGTAGGGTTTTGATCCACATCCTTATCAGAGTCTTTATAGAGGATTTTGTGCTTGCCAACCATGGTATGGGAGTGGGAGGGTGAGTGTGCAAAGGACTCACCAACATTTTTATACCTAAAGGAAAGGTGGCAGTCACATGTTTGGGTAAAATGTCAAACAAGTTGTGCATTTGTAAGTTCACAAATAATAGGACAAATAACAGATCAATGTTTAGTATCTACAGTCATATGACAAAAAGTATCATAATGTAGGCTATGTATGTCAACATAGCATAATGTGAGCTTAAAATGGTGTGGTATAGCTTTGCAGATATCCAAACCCACTATGGTCCCCATATCTGGGGATTGTACCAATGGTTTGTCCTGCAACTTGATTAGTGTTTCCTTGAGCTTGTTTTTTCACTGGGCAGAATTCTGGTCTCTCATGCTCAGCAGTACATTTTGAGCCACCACTCACAGATGACAATTTTGATTGACAAATAGGGTTGGATCATATGAGGTACCCAGAAACAGACAGTTCGGGCTAACCAGTGTTTTTGGACCCACTGTCCAATACCTGCACTGCATTGGAATTGTTTGAGGACTTTACTTGATGAGGGAGGTAAGGCTGTATGTGATTGGTGGAGGATTGGTTAGCCCCTTGAGATGGGTCTAAAGGATGGTCTGAAGGTTCCACCCACCAAGGGATTGGGAGAATAGTTGAAAACTGTGGATTGGCAGTATGCTGCAGTATGCTTGAAGAAGTAGAGACATCTACTTTTGGATTACTGAGTGGTTTCCAGTACTCAGATGGAATGTTGACAAGCATGTCCATCAAAAAAGTAAGAAACTTATGATGTGTAAAATTAGGATTTGACATGACTTGTCCTTCATCAACTCTAATGGGCAGAATAAATTCTTCTTGGATGGATTTGAGAAGAGGGAGGAGAGGTTTGAAATACAGTGATATGTTGGGAAGGATGAGAGCCATCCAGCTGAATGATGATTGAATGGCAATGGTTTTCTGAACACTAGGTTTGGAGACAGCAAAGTAGGGATCAAAACATATTGCGAGTTGTTCTTCAGCCTTTAGGTTTTGTGGCTTGTTGAATAGGAGACAAACACTAAGCAAAACATTAAAAAAGGTTTCAAGGTCATGCTGTGGCATGTGGTTTACCAGCTGGCCAGATCCTATGTGACTGAGTTTGGCAGCCATCCAAGGCCATGTTCCCTAGTGCATCTTAGGACATATGAATCAATAAAATGAGAATAGACATACCATGCAATGAAGAATCTCAGAAGGATCAAAAGAGTCTATCAGCAGAGAGCCTTTGGCCAGAGGAAGAATGATGTTGTCCATGCTATGAAGCCATTCACAAGGTACCTAATCCTGGACTTTGCCCTCTTGCTTAACAGGAATCCCTTGACCAGCTGCAATGTCAGGTGTAGCATCCCTTGAAGGGGATGACATTTGTTTAGCACAAGAGTTTAAAGCAAAATAGGGATGGTTGGCCATGAGGACTGAATAACTCCAATCAGCAAGAAGGTCTTGTCTGCAAATAATACAACAAGTCCTTGAGAAGGTGTTAAAGTTCCTAGAATAGGGGCAGCATGGCCCAACTCAGACTGTGCTATTAAGTATACTGCACAACTATATTCACCTAGAACAGGGGCAGCAAGGCCCAACTAAGACAAGGTAAATACATAGTACCTAAACAGTAGAAAAGTACCTCACCTCAGACTGTGCTACTAAGTTCAGTGCACAACTGAGGTGAGGGAAGGGAATCAAAGGAATAAATAGTCGAAGACATGTGCTTGCTACACTCAAAAGAACTCTGGAGTGGAGTAGGCAGAAATAGGTGTGCTGTGTTAGTAAATGCCAAAGGCATAGCAGTGCATGTTTGGAGAGGGTAGAAACACCACCAAGCAATTGACATGATGTAATACTATACCAAAACTAGATAGAGTGAGTCTGAATCAGGTATGGTAGGGAATGAGGGAGAAACATCAAGAGTTGGTTGCAGGAGCTTTGGAGATGTCCAGAGTTTACACTTTTACAAAAGGTTCCCCTTACATCAAACAGCAAAAAGCAGCTTGAACAAACTAATCTCATGGTGGAGTACTTTCACTTTGATGAGTGTATCATGATGTGCCAGAGGCTTTTGTGAACAAACAATGTATTGCAAAGGGAGCAGTGACTTACTCACAATCAAATCAATGAATTCTATGAGAAGTTTGGTGTGAGAGAGCTGAAGTCGAAGATTGGGTAGCCTCTGGGTCTGGTCACCAAGCATGAGAGGATGTGCAGATGGTATATAGTGTTGTTGACAGAAGCAGATGCAAGTGTTCAGAGTATGTGGGTTGAATTATTCACAGAAAGAGTTTCAGTGGGATGGCTAGTTTGGACTCGCTGCTCAAGTACCAGTTTAGGCACACCCCCTATATCTGCCTGTAAGGGATTATTATCTCCTTGGTTAGTATCCTGTGGCACTCTAGTCACACAACTAGTGTGAACCATGTTTATTATACAGTGAGCAGATACAAGATATAGGGTAAGAAGATTACTCTACAAGGGTGAGATCTACTTGCCCTTTATACTACAACCATTTGACATCAAGTGTCAAATGGTTAACTACATTAAAATTATGTAAGCACACACTACATGTGTGTGCTATCAGTAGTCAAGTAGAATAGAGGACCCTATTGGTCCCCTTACACCCTTCCTGATTAGAGCCCATTAGAGGCTCGTATCATCACAGAATAAAATAGAAAAGAAAAGATGATATATTAAATTCTATACTACAAACAAATGAAGCAGTGGTATAATGAAGGATTAGACCTTCAAAATAGAGTATAATAAGAAATGGGAACAAAGTTTCCACAAGTCCAAAACCAAGTGTACATATAACTTTGAGGAACTATGTTCCTCAGACAATAGAGGGCCCACATCATCTACATGTGCCCTGGTGACCCATATGAGAGCAATTTGCCCTCATCACCCAAGGTCTCCTTGACTGGGACCTCATTAACTGAGTTGACAGCCATTACACTGCCAGACACATTGGGGGCATCATAGATCATGCCCTCATCAGACCATAGTGTGATACTGCTTTATGCAGTTGACTGTACTCAGCCAGGGTGAACCTTGTGCTGTCATGCAGCAACAAGGTCATGACCTTGTTAGGATGAATGCCAACCTACTTTGCTTCCCTTTCATAGTACTTGAGGGTGCATGTGTAAGCACAGTTGTTGGCCCTGTTATTGAGGACATCCCTCAAGGGGGTGTACACCTCCATGATATTGGAGTCACCCCCACTGTTGTCCATGTGGTTTAGCATTTTGCAGGCTGCATGTTATGCCCACATGTACACATTGTCTGCCTAGTGCACAAGGATTCCATTCGCAGCTAAGTATGCTGTGATCTCACCAATGGTTGTATCACAGATGAATGACCCATACCATGACATGTGCTGAGGAAGGGACAGGATCACATCTGCTTCCTCAAGGAGATGCTGGTACCACTCTGGTATTAGGAATAAGCAGACCAGCCTGCATAACCAGACTTTGTAATCAAAGCTGGTTCTCTTAACTGGAGCATAGTTCTCCAGGAGTAGCAGACCACACACTTGTTGGATGTGTGGCATGTTGAAATGACTAAACTCTGGTACTCCAGATTGTTGTCTGGAAGTACAGATGTCTGGATTAAGACAGTCTGAAGGTACACAGTCCAGAACCAGATTAACCAGATAACAGACTGACTCAGACTGACCTGGACTGACAGGATCAGTCATAGACATTCTGCAATACTCATGACTAATGAGTATGATTCATGCTATAAAGTGGATTGGTAAGCTGCTCAGTCAGCAGCATAGCCATGAGCATAGCATCTGTCAGCATTGCAGTGTATTTGAAATAGGGCAGTGTGGAACAATAGGGAGGCAGTGTCTGCTGAGTTTCAATCAGACACAGCCTGGCATAGCCTGGTGCCTTATGGCAGCCTTATGCCCTGCATTGCTGTGCTATAATAGAAAATTCCCATGTGTACCTGAAACATATAAATAGTTTCATGTATTTACTATTACAATAAGCTTTTATCTTTGCTTCTTTCATATCATTCTATTGCCCACTATCTAATCTCCAAGGAGATTACATCTATACCTTCACCAAGCACTCTGCAAGTCAAATAAGTTTCTTCACTTGGCAATTACCTTTCTCTGGCACTGTGCACCAGAGGACCAAGTTAGGACTTGCCACCCTATACCATTCCTTTAGGTTATGAGCCCTGCCTAGATTGGTGGGCAAAATACAACTGTCTTTGATATAGTCAAGATGTCTACCTGATCTATGGTGCAAGCAGACCTTAAGGCCTTAACTGAATGATTTGCAACATCCCTGGAATGTGCTACCACTATTGATCTACTAGTGGAACATTATGCTATGCATGCAATCACCTATGCTGAGAATTCCTATGGCTGGACCAATTCTAGCAACCATCAATCTTGCATTCGATGTTTGGTGCAGTAGTGGCAAATCCTGTTCTCATGTTTGAGGAATAATGGACCTACAATACTGACCAGTGGTTGTTTACAGTTTGCCAATCTGGTGATATGATACAACTTGTTGAGATACACGAAACAAACATTGTAAGTAGATCTCCAGAATCAGTTTCTGGCTCTCCATTTCCATGTGGTGCCTGCCACAAACTCCAAGGGTAACACCTCTTTGGAACCTCCAACTTTTACCAATCACAATCTATCTCTGCACCATTATCGTTCCTGGTTCAGAACTGTCCATCTTGGCGACCCTTCTGTTTCTCTGGAGGAGATTAGACTTCTAGAATCAATTGCTATTAGTCGGATACCGACCAGATATAGTCTGCATCCTGTTCCCTATCTGCACTTTGTCATCTCCACTCCCACTCCTACATCACCTCCTCCACTTCCTATCCATATCTCAGAACCTTTGTTGTCTGGTGCAACTAGTGGTACAGACCCTGAAGGAGGTGAGAACCAGCAATCTGTTGCTGAGAATCCGAAGGAGATTAACATTCTCCCTCCTGCTGTGTTATGCTTGGCCCGGGTAAGGTTGAGTGTAGCCTCAAGGATCAAGGGTTCTAGGTAGTCGCTTGTCTCTGCAACGAGAACACTGCCTTTCACTGTAGTGGGATCAAAGGGGGTCAAGGGTTTGAGGAGCACCTCTTGTTTAGAGGAAGGTGCAAGTTCTCTGAAAAGAGCATGAGAGAGACGATGAAAGTTCAAGGTCAAGATTGAGAAGGTCTAACTTAGGGTACAGGGTCTGTACTTGAAGGTTTATATACTAAGTGGAACAAACAAAGGTAAACATAGAGTGAGTCATAAGTTGTGAGATGAATAAGTCATATTGTGTGAGAAAGATGGAAGAATGAGTCATGAAAGAGTAAGTCTAATGACGAGCAAGTGCGATGGAATTGGATGGGTGAGTCATCAGGGAAAAGAAGTGTGTCCATGTACACGAATGTCCAAAAGGGGAACACAAGGAAAGAAAATGTAACATTACCCCCATACTAGAGTCAAAGCTCCAATGAAGACACTTTAGTAATCATCCCTGGTAGGGGATCTGGTGATGTTGTCCCAAGCTGTCTGATCTCAGACATCTTCGTGATCTACTGGAGAAGGAGGGCGAGGGGAAGCGCTATGGTGGTGGTTGCAATAAGGAGGTCTCCCTCCAGTGGTAATGTGAGTGGTTCATCGACCACGATGAGTGGACAAGGTAGAGGATCTTGAAGATGTTGGTGGCGAGGACAGAGTGGAAGACATTCCAGGGCTAAATGTAGTAGCTCCTCAGACAACGCAAGGACAGTCAGCTTGGATATGACCAGGGTGAGTACGAAGACAAAAGGGACATTGATATTCTGGACAGTCAACATGGCAATGTCCCAAATGCCTGCATGAAAAGCATGCTCTAGAGTACCTTGGATTGTCTGGCCTAAGGGGACGGTCTTGGATACCTTCCCTCCTAACATGTTCTCTAGCCATGATGGCTCCAAAGATGGCACTTTTTTCAGTGGCCAGAGGAGCTGATGAGGCTTTGGGTGTGGGAGGAGTAGGAACAGGTTGTGGAACAGGAGGAGGTATGGGTTGAGGAGGGGAAGGTGGCTCAGAGGTCTCAAGTAGTTGCTATTGTGAAGCAGCTAATTCCCAGAGGTATCATCGCAGGTCTTCACAGAACTCGTTATATCCCATTTGGAAGGCTAGGATGGCAGCAGAATGACGGATAGCAGCCTGAATGGCCTGGGTACAAGTAACTGCACTGTTCGGCCAGCCAGGAGATCCTGGATCAATGATGGAGAGGAGCTCATTCTGTTGGAGAATGAAGGTGAGAGCGGCAAATGGGGAGTCAAGGTCTATGTAGTGCTCGATGGGACTGGCTAGCTAAGGGTCATTGATGTACTCTAGAAGGGCAGTCTCATCAGTCTGTGAAGGTTCTGTGATACGAAGTTGGTGGGCATAGATGGGGACATTGACAGAAACTACAGTGGAGGGATCCAAAGATCCAGTGGGCAAGGGAGCAGGGATATTGTCTTTGGTGGCAAGGGATGTATGCCAAACACGAGATTGCGAAGGGGGTGGTGTAGAAGAACTGGGAGCCTCAGGAGTGGGAGTGACAAAGGACAAGGGTAGTTTAAAGTCATCAGAGGAGTAAAGTTTGGGACACCCCATATGGATCCTTGGTGATCCATACAGAGGCAGAGGGCCAAAGTCATGCCCATCTCCCTCTAGATCATGTCCAAGTTCACCTGGTGGCAATTGAGACATCTGCAAATTCTTCATGTGAATTTAGGTATGCAATGTGTACTAGGGACAGTATGCAAGAGTTGGTGACTCATCTCCATGTGCCCACTGCATTGTGATCATGTGCTATGATCAAAGCTGTGATTAATGGCTGCAAGGTATATACCATGATTGATACCAGTAGTACTGGTAATTTTGTGAGTCCTGCATTTGTGAAGGTCATGAAGATGAGTGTGTAGCTGTTGGAACAACAGCTCACACTGCAACTAGGCTATATTGGGAGCTGTTCACAGATCTCCCATAGTAGGGTAAACCCACTAATGATCAGACAGTACTGATTGGAGGTGTACTTCAATGTAGTGAATATAGATTGCTATGATTTTATACTGGGTATACTATTCTTGTGTAAACATCACACACAAATGAACTTTGACACTCAAGTTCTAGTAATTGGATGTGAGCATGTGTCCTTCCTCAGTGAGCATGAGCTTGCTATGGAGGAAAAAAAATGCCTTAGAGCATCTTCCTCTTCTGATTGACTCAGAAGGTCAGCGGGACAGACATCCCATGATGACCTTTCAAAGGGGGGGAGGGGAGAGAATGGAGATAAGAAAATTGTGAGCCCAAAACTCACAGCAATAAAAACAAAATTACTGACCAAGGAAGACATTCCTTGACTGTGAAACCATTGATTTCGCAAATACAAACACTTACTTGGAGTTAAAAAGAAACTGCCTCCATTACAGGATGTCAATCATAGAATCCCATTAGTCAACAAAGGCAAGCAGTATGCTTACCACTTGCCTCATTGCCCAAATGCTCTAAAGCAATAGCTACTGGATAAAACCTGATTATACACAGATGCAGAATGATGGGTCATGAAGAGTGTCCCACAGGCTGCACCCATGTTATGCATTCACAAGAAATCTGGGAAATTGCAGACAGTCATTGACTGCTGCAAACGAAATGATAACATGATCAAGGAGGTTATGCCATTTCCAGATCAGAATCAGATCTGGATGGAAGTTGCACAAGTGAAGTATTGCTTGAAAATAGACCTATTGAACACATATGTTCGGAACAGGTTTGTGTAGAGCCGGAAGACATCTGGAAGATGGCCTTCTGTCAAAGTATGACCTCCAGACAACTCCAGAGTTGTATGTGTGCCAACTCTGGCCATTTCTTCCTCATTTCTCATTCTACCACTTTCAGACTTACTTATACCTATTATAGTATAGTCATACCTCGTGTCATTTGCTTGGTGGTGCTCCTGGTCCCTATGAACACACACTACTGTGCCTTTCATGTTTCCTAATCTGGTGCACCTATTTTTGCCTATTTCACTCTGGAGTTTTCTGAAGCTAAGTGCATACTTGTCTTCAACACTATTTAATTCCTTTCGACTCCTTCCTCTCACCTCAGTTGTGCTCTGTACTTGCAGCACAGTCTGAGGTAAGACCTTTCTTAACTACATAACACTTTGTATTTACCCTACCTTAGTTGGGCAATTGCTACCCCTATTTAGGTACTTTAACACCTTCTCCATGATATATGGCACATTCCTGAGCCAAGTTATGCAACAGGGGGGTTGTAACTTTTGGTGTGTGAGAGGTGTGGAGCTAATGAATGAAAGGAGTTGGCTCTAGTTGAGTATGAACAAGACTGAAGGAAAGGAATGGTGTGCATGTGCATCACATGTAGTTCAAACCAAAAAAGAAAAGTAACAGTAAGTACTACAAATGGGCTGTGCTTCAACACACCCCCTCAGTCTGAGCATAGGTAGAGTCTGTGAATGAGTTTCTGGTGTCCAATACAAGGGAGTGATTTTGTGAAACCATTTGCAAGTATGTCCAAAGTCTGTATGTACTGTATTGTAAGTGTCTTATCTTAAGTTCACATATGAAATGATACTATATTGGAATATGATGAGTGTGGGAATGAAAATGTGGTTCCTTGGTGAGTGAAATAGTGCCCATGTTGTCAACATACAAAGTTGTCTGTGGTGGTGGCTCTCCAACAATGTTGGTATAGATAAGAAGTTGGCACAGCCACACTGCTTGCTTGGTGCCATGTGATGCGGCCACATATTCAGCTTTGGTCAATGAGATTGCGATAGTAGACTGTTTTTTGCTATTCTAAGAGACTGTCACATCACCAAGTTTGAATACATAGCCCGAAACTGAATGATAATCATCATGGTCGCCTACGTAGCTTGTGTCTGTGTAGCCTGTGAGCATGTTAGGGTCACAGTCATTGACACAGCCGAGCATGAGTCTGAGTTCATGTGTGCCCTGGAGGTATTGGAGGACACATCGTAGTGCCTTCCAGTGGGATTTCCCATGGTTTGCACTGAATTGGCCAAGGTGGCTGGCAGCAAATGTGAGATCTGGTCGGGATACAATAGTGAGCCAGGTGATGGCACTGAGAATCTCCCAATATGAATATTCAGCCATTTTGGCCTTCTCAGCATCTGTGCTTGGGCCCACAATGACATCATTGTTATACACTCTAAAATTCCCAAATTGGGCATTATGTCTGTCTAGTGCCCACCATTCCATCGTACCATATAGGCAGTTGGCATCTGGCAGAGGTTGATTATTCCTCTGCAGCATATGGATCCACTCAGTGGTTTCACTGAGGTTATTCAGGAAGTGATGCCTCCTGTTGAGCAATTCATGAACTGCATCCACTAGCGTGCAAAGTGCACTTCAGGTACAATCAATATTCAACCCATGCCCATCCATCTGGGCATGTTCGCTTTGGTCCCACCTGTGATCATATTTGCAATGGGCCATCTGTAGTAGATATGCCATTGCTGTGTTAAGGGAAGGGTTTCCCTCAATTGATGCTTCCATGACATGTTCCACATGTCTCTGACACTCTAGACAGGAGTCATCCATGTGGATGACTCTATATTGGTTGGACCATAAGAGAATCTCTCCCATCCTCATCTCTAGCAATGCCTTGGGAAGTTCCTTCTCCATTTCCATAAGAGATTGTTGGGAGCATAGCCCCCATGTTGCTCATTTGTATGTTGGCATCACCTTCATCAGTTCTGAGGGAAGCATTTTGAACTATGTCCACATGGGGCTGGTACTCCATCATCCCATTGTTCCAGATCCATATGCGACCTCACGGGGTGTCTATGGAGATGTGATCATCTCCTGTATGAACCCGTCTAAGGGGTCTATAGAGTAGACCCCTGATTTGGGTTAATATATTGACAACAAGCATGCTCAGCTCATCATCATGATACTCTTGATCTCTAATGAGATCAAATAGTCAAACTGCATGTTTGAGCAGATCATGCCGTGCACTGGTGATGACATGCATGTGTTGTGCCAGTGACTGGAGTGCATAGTATATAAACAGTTGCCTGGTCTCTGGCACATTACTGTACCTTACTAGAGGATGCATTCCCTTGTAGTATGTTTGTACTCAAACTAGTAAATGCTCTTCACTGTCCAAAGATAGTTCAGCACCATCTTCAAAAACCATCATCAGCAGGACCCATTTTGGGCCCTGCAATTATATACAGAGAGGTGTTTCTCACCTCACTCAGGGATGGTCAATATTCTATTTGGCTATCCTTGTCAATCCAGACTGCCCCTCAGGACATGAGGATCTGAACTTCCTTGAAGGAGACATCAACCAAATGGCTGGTCTCCTTAAATTGCCTTAGGTCACAAGTTGCACCCTCCAATTCAGATTGGATGTCAGGGTTGTCAAACCTAGCATCATGGAGCAGCATTCACGACTTCATTATTTGCAGAAGAGTGTTGCAATGCAAGTTCTCCATTTTCAATGTATGGAGAGACAGCTGCTGTAGTGCTGTCTCTATATGTTCAGACTCATTGTCTGCACGAAAAAAATCTGATTTCCTTGGTTGAATCCATGGTAGTACTGCTGTTGAGTGTACTTCCCAGGTTCGTCTAATGCTCCTTTGAGCAAGGGATTCTGTTTTGAGAGTCCCTCTGTGATGTGATATATATGTCCAAGGCAGGTTGGGCAGCCCATTGTGTATTGCCCCCCATAAAGGCATGACCACCCCTAGTCCTTGTCATCAGACTCATGGGGTGATAGGGTGTCTAAAGGGATTTCAATATTCATATCCCTCTGTTAAAATGTAACTCCATGTAGTTCCAATGCTTCCAAGGTTTCTGGAATTCCCACATAGCCACTTCCAATGTCTCTGATGTTTTCTAACACAGCCACTTCTGAAATTTCTAAAGAATCTTCACTCTAGGAAGACCAGAAACATCAGGTCTTTGATATATTCTTATACATATCATTTTCTCAACATTCCAGAGTTTTACATGATCTCAACTCTGCCCATATTTTTGCCTTTATGTTACCTTCTTCTTACCTCAGTTGTGTTTCACACCAGTGGACAGTGACTGAGGTGAGACTTCAGTTGTTCTCTGCATTGTAATGTTAAGAACTGAGGATTGAGGAAGCAGACTAGCCACTTGTTGGGTAGAGTCAAGGGGCTTCTAGAAGCTAGGACTGATGTCCACAGTGAGTAACCAAGGAGGGAACCACAGTGGACAACAGGCTCTATGTGTGCTTCATGTAAATACTGGTAAACAGATCAGCCACAATGCTGAATAAGCATAAGGTAGGAGCTCTGCAACTGCACAGAGTGATCAACAAGTCAAAATGAGCTGGGGAAAGTTGGATATAGCCATAATGAAGATGGGGAATTGAATGGTGATAACTAGGAGCTGAAATGAGAAGCAGTAAGCCATCAATGAACAATATGAGTGTGAAATCACCAAATATAACATGTAACTCTAGCTAATGTACTGTAGTAGGCACACTTGCCCTTACTATAGGTAAATACAGTCATGTTTCACACCAGTAGGCAGTAACTGAGTGGGCACACTTGCCCTTACTATAGAATTGATAGCTTATGAGCCCTGCTAGTGCATACTAGTAGGAACCTTATTCTTGCATGACCTACCTTACTCCGTCTCTATCTCCACCCTGACACATCCTAGGCCTTCCAAAATGTCTTCTGAACATAACCCCAGTGAAACTGCTGCTGCCTGTCCAGTTCTGACTGGACCCTTAAACTTTGAAATATGGAAACTTTGCATCACAGCCAAACTGTGGCATAGAAAGGTCCTTGGTGTTGTTGTTGATACTGACTTAATTCCAACCACCACACCTTCTCTCAGCACCAGTCAAACTGGTACACCAAAAACCACTTCTGGAATCACTTCTGGAACTAGTTCCACTGAGGACACCTGAAAGTGGACAAAATGGGATGAGAAAGCTTATGGGATCATCCAGGATCACATCTCAGAAGCACTCCTTCTCAAAACAAAACAACATACCACTACAAAGGACCTTTATGATGCTCTTGTAAATCTCTACCAAGCATCAAACCTTGCCTCTGTCTTCTATTCCTTTTAACGACTCATTGCATCAGAATGGGATGGAAAATCTGACATCTCTGATCACATTGCCTTTATTCGCACCCTTAAGTTACACCTCACAGGAATGAAGATCCCTGTTGATGGAAAAATTCTTGCATTTATCCTTCTCAACTCTCTCTCCAAAACTGCAGAGTGGAATGCAGTCTCTTCATCAGTCATCAACACAACTGAAGAGGCAAAACTCACTTTTAACATGGTGGAAACCCACATTCTCTCTGAGAAGACCTGACTGAGACTCCTTAGTACTTCCAATTCAGTATATGCAGCCAAATCTGACCAGAAGAAGAAGCCAAAAGAGGACAAGTGGTGTGAATACCACTATACCATGGGCCACAACACACAGGAGTGTCAGAGTTACCAGTTCTGGCCAGTAGAACTGAAGGAGAAGTTTAAGAGGGAAAAGGCAAACAATACAGATAGCACTTTCAACCAGAAATCAGAACCACTGGATTTGAAACATATAACTAGTAAACATATAGACCATGTCCTATACCAGTGGATTTAGGCCTATGTCTCATCTGATCCTAAGTCCATCTCCCAGCTCCCTATTATCATTGACTCAGGAGCAACATCACGTATGGTTTCATATTGCATATGGTTCCATATTGAAAGTGGTTCCAATCCTACTCCACTCTTTTCCCACCTCACTCTATGCAGTTCAGAGAGACAATTCCACACTCAAGGCAATCAGAATCAGAAGTGTCATCCTTTGATCCACCATTAAGGGAAAAAGATATGAAATCTCCCTCAGCAATGTTCTGCATGTTCCAGAATTTGCACTGTCCCTCATCTTTGTCCTAAAACTGGCCAAAGCAGGATTATCTCCATCTTTTCCAGCAAACTCTACTTCATGCTTCATACAGAAGGGTCCCTACACAGTTCTTATGGGATTACATGCAGATGGACTTTACCATGTGATCACAACCTCACAAACCATACCAGAATCTGGGCTGGTCTCTATGGATATAAATCTACTACACAGATGCATAGGACACATTGCAATACTGCAAATCCAGACCATGGTCCAACAAGGTCAACTACATGGTATTGATACCATTACTGGAACTCCAGAATTTTGTGAACCTTGTACAATCAGAAAAATGAAAAAGCTTCCTTTTGAGTCCAAGAGCAAGCAGTAGACCACCAAACCACTACAAATGGTCCATACAGATGTCAGTAGCCCAATAACTCCTCAATCCCAGAAAGGATACTAGTACTAGCTACTTATCGTTGATGATTTCTCCTGATTCCATTGGATCTATATCCTAAAGTGGAAAAGTAATGTCGAGGATGCATATGAGCATCTGCCCCAGGATGAGATCAACAAGGTAACTCTCTCAACCCAGTTAGCCCAGCAAGAGGTTAAACAAGAACAGAAGATCCCAACCTGGTGTCAAGATTATGAGGACATGTTCTCTGAGAAAACCTTTGACATACTTCCTCCACATCGACCCTACAATCACACCATTAAACTCAAACCCATGTTTGTTCCAAAATTTGCCAAGGTTTACTCATTAAACCCTGCTGAGAAAGAGGCATGTCATCTTTTTGTCAAAGAACATTTGAAAACTGCTCACATTGTTCCATCAAAGTCCCCACAAGCTTCCTCTTTCTTCTTTGTGCCCAAAAAAGATGGTTTTCTTCATCCCTGTCAAAACTCATTTACTTTTCAGAATGTGTATCCCCTTCCTTTCATCTCTGATCTCATTGATGACATGAAGGAATCAACCTTGTTCACCAAGTTTGACATACACTGGGGATAAAACAACATTTGGATTCATGAGGAGGACCAATGGAAGGCAGCATTTATTACCCAGTTAGGACTTTTTGAACCCACAGTGATGTTCTTCAGTTTCAACAACACTCCACTGATGTTCCAAGCATTCATGAATCATATCTTCACAGATATGTTGGCCAAGCATTGGCTGAAAATCTACATGAATGACCTTGGCATTCACACAAAGGATGACATTGAACTCCATCATGATCACACACATAGGGTCCTGCAATGACTCAGAGAACATGGCCTTTCACTTAAGATCTCCATATGCTCATTCAACACCCCACAAATGGGATACCTTGGCATGATCATTGGTCAAGGACGCCTCAAGATGGACCCAGTCAAACTTATGGCCATCAAGGACTGTAAACCCCCCACATCCATTAAAGAAATCTGCAGTTTCTTAGGTTTTGCCAACTTCTATCAGAAGTTCATTCCTAACTCCTCCAACATTGTTGCCTCCCTGGTTCTTCTTATGTGAAATGACAAACTCTGGTCATGGACTTCCCTCCAAGAAACTGCCTTCCATTCCCTCATTGCCTAGTTTTGCTCTGCTCCAGTCCTTGCCCTCCCAGACACATCTTGACCATTCTCTATCATGACTGATGCCTCCCTGATCACCACTGGAGCTGTACTTCTCCAAGCTAATGTCAATAGTGACCTCCATCCCTGCACCTACTCCTCAAAGACTTTCTCCCCTGCCAAACAAAATTATGACATCTATGACCAAGAACTCCTAGCCATCATTCTTGCTCTGGAGGAATGGCAACAATACCTTTTTGGAACATCACACCCAGTCACAATAACCACTGATCACCTTCATTAAAGATCCTCACAAACTTTTTTATCGTCAAGCCCAATGGTTCCTCTTCCTCCTTGACTTTGACCTTGTCTGAAAAGTAACCCCTAGAACTCAGATGGGCCCAGCTGATGCCCTTTCCCAAAAGAACTCCATTAACACCTCTTTGGACAACACTGATGCAGCTATCCTCTCTAATCCTGTCATCATCAATGCTCTTGATGTCAAGCTATTTGACTACATCTGCTCCTCATCCTTGTCCAATCCACTGGTCCTCTGTGTACTCAAGGCTATAGAAGAAGCAACACCTTTGTTCCCTCACTCCTCACTACAAGACTGGTCGTTTGATAATGGCCATCTCTTCTACAAAGGTTGGTTATCTATGTTCCACCCTTGTCCTAATTCGCACTTCTTCACAGCATCCACTCCTCTCCCACCACTGGCCATGCTGGTCAATTCCACACAAAGGCAATCCTTGAATGTGATTTTTGGTGGCTTGGACTTGGTACTTTTGTCAAGAACTTTGTGGCTGGCTGTGCCATTTGTCAACAATCCAAGGTCAACACTCATCCCACTGTCACCCTTCTAAACCTGATTTCCATGTCATCTCTGCCATTTCGACAGATCTCTGTCAATCTTATCATGTATCTTCTATTGTCCTCTGGTTTCGATTTAATTATGGTTGGTCAACCATTGGATTTAAAGTGGAGGATATCCTGTCCCACAAAGGCCACCCTGGCAACTATTAGTACCTGACCACATGGAAAGGATACTCTTAGTCTGAAGCAACCTGGAAACCCAAAGAAAACCTTCACCATGCTTCTAGGATTCTCTCTCCTTATAAATGCTCTCATTCCTTGAAGTAACAGTGGACTCCCCTAAGTGATGTTGTACCTCTTCATGAGTGTCCTCCTCAGTGGTTAAACTGGTGCATGTTCCTTCCCCTCACTTTGTTATACCTGTTCTTCATCACTCTTCACCCTTGTGTCCTCTTAACCTTCATCGTTTTGCTTCTCTCCTTGTTTTCTATTTTGTACTAGCCTAATGGTTCACTCAATTACCTTTCCCTTCAAAATCAAATAAAGTCACCCTTGCACATATAGTTTCATTTTACTTCTATGTCTATTACTCTTCAATCTCACATCTCTACTGTGTCAGACCCATTGCCTTTACACTCTTATCCTATGCAACCTTCTTTACTTCCACCTCATATCTTGCCCATTCTCTATTCTGCTATCCTCTCCAATCCAGCTCTTTGGCATGTCATCCAAGAGGATCCTTTATATCAAAACAATGACTCTTTACATCATCTCATTGGTTTGTTTCATACTGTGGTGCATATTCAAAATCTTCACTTTCACACTACTCCACAAAATCTGCCCCCTTCTTTTGGAATTCCTCTTTGTGTTGCAATCAGGCAGTTATCTGAACAGGTCCTTAAAATGCAGGACCTCAGAGAGACAAAATTCATCTTAGGGTGGGAGATTCAACATGATTGAAAACTCAGAACCATATGCCTAACACAATCCCAGTATGTAAAGACTGTCCTTCAAAGGACTGGAATGATGGATTCTAGTCCTGTGTGGGCACCAATGGTTCACAGTCTCTCCCTCTCTGCCACTGATCTGGTGGATGATACAAAAGTCACAGAAATGACAATAAATGGGAAAAGAGTTTCCTATCTCATAGTCATTGGTTCCCTGATATATCTTATGCTCAAAACATGCCCAGATTTAGCCTATGCTGTTGGAACACTTAGCTGTTTCAGCTCAGCCCCAAAACAATGCCATTGGAAAGCTGCAAAACAAGTCCTCCACTATGTATGTGCAACTCCAGACATGGACTTCTACAGCTATTCCAATACCAGATGGTCACAAAATCCAAACAATTCCTGGTCTGTCTCTGGATTCCCTTTCTCAGCAATTGAGAAGTAATCTCTTGGTTGAGCAAAACTACAAAGCATGGTTGCTTTATCCACCATAGAGTCAGAATACATTGGACTTAGCAATGCTGGCCAACACCTTGCCTGGCTCAGAACATTCTTCAAGAAGATTGGGCATCCACAGACTGGACCCACCACTCTTCATTGTGACAACCAGGCAGCAATTATACTTTTATGAGACCCACAGTTCTATGCCTGGACCAAACACATCCAAAGAAAATACCACTTTGTTCAGGATGACCTTGTGGGCAAAGGAGAAGCAATCATCTAATATGTTCCAACTAGAGACATGGTTGCAGATATCCTCACAAAACCACTCACATAAGAACAACATTGGAAATTTGTATATGCAATGGGACTATTATTGCGCTTGAGTGGAAGTGTCAAAATGTAACTCCATGTAGTTCCAATACTTCCAACATTTCTGGAATTCCCACACAGCCACTTCTGAAATTTCCAAAGCATCTTCACTATAGGAAGACCAGAAACATCAGATCTTTGATATATTCTTATACATAGCATTTTCTGAACATTCCAGAATTTTATGTAATCTCAACTCCACCTATATTTTTACCTTTACATTACCTTCTTCTCACCTCAGTTGTGTTTCACATCAGTGGGCAGTGACTGAGGTGAGACTTCAGTTGTTCTTTACATTATAACTCTAGCTAATGTACTATAGTGGGCACACTTGCCCTTACTATAGAATTGATACCCCCACCTCAATATTCATACTGGAGCACCAGATTTGGTGCTCCTCATGTTCTTTTTCGGAGAGATCACTTTCTCCAGATTGCATAGTACCTAAGTATGCAACCAGCTGATCGTCATTTCTGGATTTGGAGATTTCTTCATAGCCATCAAAGATGTCATCATCTTCATCAGCAAACCAGACCTTGGCTATCCAGAACTAGCCAGGTGTAACAGATCTCCCAGCTCCCCCAGCAAGGTATCTAGCTAGATAGTGCTGACCAGTCTGTTCCAGGCCATCCCAATCCCTCTATTCTAGCTTGTGATTATCCAATAAATTTTTAATTTACTTGTACACTACCATATCTGTGTAGGAGAAATAAACTAAATACAGTAGTGGACACACCACTATACCTTACATGCCCACTTTTACTCCTCATTGTAGTTGCAGTGGTGGTGGTGGGTATGCCACCATGTTGCCCATGCCCCCTCATCCTCGTCCTTGTCATGGTTGTGGTGGTGGTAGTGGGCATGCCATTGCATTGGTTGTATCCCCTCAGCCTCTGTGATGGTGGTGGCATGTGCCCCACCTCCTTGTCCTTCTCATGTGGTGGTGGTGGCAGGAACACCATTGCATTGCCCATGCCCCCCTTGTCTTCATTGCAGAAGTTGTGGTGGTGGGGGGGCACACTGTGCCATTGTGTTGCCTGGGTCCCCTTGTCATGGTTGTTGTGGTGTTGGGCACTCCATCACATTGCCCATGCCCCCTCATCTTTCTCACTGCGGTCCCAGTGGTGGTGGCAGGCATATAGTTGCGTTGCCTGTGCCCACCTCATCCTTGTCTGGAAGTCATAGTGGTGTGTTGAGAGCTGAGGATTGAGGAAGTGGACTAGCCACTTGTTGGGTCAACTCAAGGGGCTTCTGGGAGCTAGGACTGATGTCCACAGTGAGTAACCAAGGAGGGAACCACAGTGGACAACAGGCTCTATGTGTGCTTCATGTAAATACTAGTAAACAGATCAGCCACAATGCTGAATAAGCATAAGGTAGGAGCTCTGCAACTGCATAGAGTGATCAACAAGTCAAAATGAGCTGGGGAAAGTTGGATATAGCCATAATGAAGATGGGGAATCGAATGGTGATAACTTGGAGCCTAAATGAGAAGCAGTAGGCCATTAATGAACAATATGAGTGCAAAATCACCAAATCTAATGCTCCCCCATGATTGTGCAACTCTGCAATCAATCAACTCCCCCCTAATCCAGCTAGTCCCATCATTGCACAGTATTGCAACACTTTGGGCCAGGCCAATGGCTTGGTCAACAGATCAGCAGGCATCTCCTCAGTGGGCACAAATGTAGGTGAGATCAAACCCTTCTCCACAGTGTCCCTCAGCCAGAACCAATGCAAGTCCAAGTGCTTCATGTGGCCATGGTGCTCTGGATGCTTTGCCACTTGAATAGCAGACTGGTTGTCAATATGGAGCACAGAAGGAACAGGTACTGTGAAGCCTAACTTTCTGAGAAGCTCTTGAAGCCAGACAATCTCCTTGCCAGCTTCGCATGTAGCCACATACTCAGCCTCAGTGGTAAAGAGAGCAACAATCAATTGGCACTTTGACATCCAGGACACAGCACCAGTGCCAATCTTGACCAGATATGTGCCTATAGAGTGACCAGACTCTTTGCCATTATGGTTTGTATCAGAGTATGTTGTGAATGGTTCTGTGGTTGAAGGATTAGAAGCATAGGTGATACCATAGTCCATAGTGCCCTTGATGTAGCAGAAGAGATGCTTGACAGCATTCCAGCAGGCAACTCCAGGATCTGCAAGAAAGGATGCAAGTTGACCAACAGTATATGCAATATCTGGGTGAGTCATGCAAGAAAGATACTGGAGAGAACCAACTGCACCACCATAGTCAATAGATCGCATGAAATTGTGCTCCTTAGGAGTCCCTGGGGCTTACTCCTGTTAGATTTGGTGATTTCACACTCATATTGTTCATTGATGGCTTACTGCTTCTCATTTCACTTTCTGGTTGTCACCATTCGATTCCCCATCTTCATTATGCCTATATCCAACTTTCTCCAGCTTATTCTGACTTGTGAATTGCTTTGTGCAGTTGTGGAGCTCCTACCTTACACTTATTCAGCATTGTGGCTGATCTGTTTACCAGTATTTATATGAAGCACACATAGAGCCTGTTGTTCACTGTGATTCTCTCCTTGGTTACTCACTGTGGACATCAGTCCTAGCTCCCAGAAGCCCCTTGAGTTGACCCAACAAGTGGCTAGTCTGCTTCCTCAATCCTTAGCTCTCAACAGAATATAAGCTCTGTGCTCTAGCCCTTATCTATCAACATTGGCTTACATCTACGCCTTAATTCCTTCACCAATTGATTCTCTGTCCTCAAATCTATCCCTGGATCATCTTATCACTTGATCCATCAAGACAGAGAGTCATTATCATCATTGGAAAGATTCTGGATCTCTTAGTGTGCTTCAGTCCACTTTGAACCTATCATTGCTCAATACCTCTTGGGTTTCTTATCTCCTCCTCATACCATCACATCCTCTGTTGTTCAAAGTGTCTCTGGACTGCCCCATTGGTTGCCTATCATTGTCCTTCGCCTTCTACAGCACTACCTTCGGAACACTGCACCTCTTGGCCTTCTCCTACCTATTATTTATCTCAGTCCCCTATTATTCATCACTCTCCTATTACTCATCACTCTCCTATCAAAAAGAGCTTCTAAACCCCAGTTATAAGCAGCTCAAGCAAAGCCCCTAAGATGTCCTCTGAGGCAACACCCCATTCCCATCACATTCAGCCCCTCAATGGCACCAACTATACTACCTGGAGCGATGAGACGAAGGCTCTCTTGCGTTCTAAAGGCCTTTGGGGACTGGTGGATGGCAAGGAGGCACATCCTGCTACAGCTGGAGTGGAACAAGAGGCCTGGGATGTCAAGCAGGACAAGGCTGCTAGTGAGCTTATGCTCAACATCATTCCTGAGCAGAGGGTCCACATCAGGGAGCACCAGGATGACCCAGTCAAGGCCTGGACCACTCTCAAGAAGCTCTTTGTCCAACAGAAGGCTGGCACTTGCTTTGTGGTCTATGATGAGTTCTTTGAGATCAGAAAACGCCCTAAGAAGCCTCTTACTGCTCTGATTGCTCGAGTTGAGCAGGGGATGGCCAAGATCAAGGAACTGTGCTCATCTGGCTTTGATCTCACAAAACTCAACAATGAATTGATCTGTATGGTGATACATCATGCTCTTGGGCATGATTACTCTCATTTCACCTCTTTCCTTGTGCTCCTCACAGATCTCAACAAGGATAAGGTCAAGGCTGTGTTCCACACTGAGGAAATCAATTGTTGCCCTCACCCTAATGGCTCTGGGCCCCATTCCTCCTCCTCTAATGCCATTCTTGCTGCTGGGACCTGCTATTGTGACCTAACTGCCCCCTGTACCTTCTATGACAAGCCTGGCCATTGTATCTGCAGGTGCTTTGCCCTCCAGTGTGCCAAAGAGAACTACAAGTCCTCAAAGCACAAGGGAAAGAAGGGAAACCAGGCCAATACCTCGAATGCAACCTCTAATGTATCCACTGCCTCCACTTCCACTTCATCTTCTACTCCTGCTCCTACCATCACCCACTCTGCCTCCTAGAATGATCAGGACATTGTCAAGCATGTAGGAAATGCAAGTCTTCATTCTAGTGCCCTTCTTTCATCCTCTCAGCTCGATGCTGATTCTGTTTGAAATGCAGACTCAGGTACCACTTCTCATATGACACCCTATTGCCACTGGCTGCACAATTATACCCCTAAGTGCATGCCTATCAAATTGGCAGACAACACAGTGGTTTATTCATCTGGTGTTGGGTCTGTAGTCTTCCATCCAGTAATAGAGAGCAAGAGCACTAGAGCAGTCGAGTTTACTCAAGTTTTGCATGTTCCTAACCTCCGAAACAATCTCCTCTCTGTTCTTTATTTAACTCACCACTTTGGCTTTGTTGTTAATATCAACTCCACTCATATGGTCTTTGCTTGCCCTCCTAGGCCTCTGCTCTTCCAGGCCACCATTACTGACAACAATGCTGCATTCTTGGATGGTTCTACTGAGTCTATGGCGAATTCAGCATGTCCAGCAACAACTCTACCCCTATATTTGTCCCTTTGGCATCGCAGGCTCACTCACCATCATATTGCTGGAATCAAGGCCATTCATGAGCGCCATCTTGTGACTGGAATCAAGCTGGATGTCAAGGCATTGCCTGATCTGATCTGTGAGCCATACCTGGCTGGCAAGATGCATGCAAACCCCTTTCCTGCCTCTAAGTGGTGCACTTCTCATCCTCTTGAGCTTGTGCATAGTGATGTGCATGAAGTATCCTATAGGACATTCTCTGGCTATTGCTATTGGGTCACATTCATCAATGATTACTCCAGATATCACTTTGTTCTGCCAATTCAAGTCAAATCCGATGTCTGATGCTACAGTCTATGTGTATGCAAAAGGTGATATTTGCATCATCCTCCCTGTCTTTGTTTACAACATGACCTTTGTATCCAAGTCTCTTAATGCGATCAAGGATGTGCTTGTTCAGTTGGGCAAACACTTCAAAATCGATCTTGGTCCTACCAGGGAGATCCTTGGCATCAAGATCGACAGGGATCACTCCAAATGGTCCTTGACCCCCCCTCTTAGTGTCAGTACTGTGTCAACATGCTGAGTTGCTTCCATATGGCCGATTGCAAGCCTGTTGCCACCCCCATGGATCCTGGTGCAACTCTTTCGAAGGAGTTGTTAAGAGCTGAGGATTGAGGAAGCGGACTAGCCACTTGTTGGGTCGACTCAAGGGGCTTCTGGGAGCTAGGACTGATGTCCACAGTGAGTAACCAAGGTATATTAACAGAGGAATAAGGAAGTACAGACCTGATGTCCACAGTGAG
>JBBPUG010000139.1:3670-40595 GCA_038094535.1 Tubosaeta aff. alveolata
GTGCTTGCCGATACAAAACTGTTCCCCTCGATGTCAACTTACGGCATTAATGGACTATCTCTTCTCAGCCACAGAATCCAATGGATCAGCCAGCACAGATTAGGACGGTCTGCAACCAGTGTATCGAGCCTCGATGCGCAAAGAATCTCCGTTTGTGGAACGCCCACTGACATCAACGTTCAATTGCAAGACTCAAACGAGCGCTCGGTACTCAGTGATGCTGTGACTACGCAAGACGTACTTGTCAAAGTGGGCGGTAGCAAGCGAGGGCTCGGACACCTTGAAACCAGGGGGCCATACGGGGTATCCACATCATTTTCTGTGGCGCTGGCCATCAAAGAGTCTTTATTCGTGGTCCAAATGTTCGACCGCAGGCAGATCGAACGGGTGCTTCCTGTTGCCCAATACCCGGCGACGACAGCAATGTGCTTGGCTGGGTTTTAGTGCGAATGATTCGTCCCTTCTCTTGTTTTGCATACCTGAGGGCAGTTAATGCAGGAGTGTACGAACTGCACAGATCCCAAATACCTTTCTCAGAGGCTGTCTACATGGAGAAGCCAGATGAGTCCCTGAAAGTTCTCACGAAGAACTCAAACAATGAGTCAACATTCGACCTTGACTCCGTGTCTTGAGCAATACCCATGCGATTTATTTTCACATCCTTGCTCATCTTTTGGCTCATTTACTTGTCTGGCAGCCTGCCCAGTGCTGCAGCTGACGGTCACAATACAAATGTGGACTCGCAGGAAAACCACGATGGGGTCGTCGCCAGGAGTGAAGGTTTATGGGCATGTGAGTAAAAACTTGTTACGCCGGGCAGGCATGCTCACATCCACACAAGCCCTCTCAGACGCATACAGTGACTTTATTGAGGGAATTAAGAGTGCTGTACTCATTGACGTGTCCTGAGTTGCATTCTTACATCAGATAGCAGATACTTATCTTCCGCCTTCTCAGACATCCTCATCTGACTTTTGGGAGAAGGCCAAAAAAGAGCAAGAAGTGTTGCAGGATTATGTTCATCGCATGCTGGAAAGCGCAGGGGAATACTTCAAATCTACCGCTTTTACCGACGTTACATCTGCCATGCAAGAGATTGTCCACGCCACTACAGCTTTCCGCGACAGTATTCAGGAAGCTCTGGATGGCCATCACATCACGCTTGATATGATTACCATGGAGCTTGAAGCCATGTTTTCGGGGATCGTGCATAGTTTGGAAACCTTTTCTCCTCCCAACGGGGTACCCAGCCATGCCAAACGAGAGGAAATAGTGAACAACGTCCTGGACGATACCGAGGAGGCGCTCATCAGTCTTCTTGCACGTTACGGAATTGATCAAGAGGCCGTTCAAACTTACCTCCGCACTTTGAGACCCCTCGTGCACAGGCTCACAATTGCAGTTGGTGCGTCGATTCTATGTCAGCGTTGAGGATGAATTGAATCTAGCAATTCATTCCAGGCGATATCAATGCGCAGTGGCCACTTTTCTTCGGTTTTCTCGCATTCAGTATTGTTGTAATGCTTATTCCCGAAGAATGGATCCTTAGGCCCTTCCTATTTGTCTTTGGCTTTGGATTCGCGGGGCCAGTGGCAGGTGAGCTTATTCCTGGAGTCACAGATTGCAAGCTCAGGTTGATGCTCCAGGTTCGATGGCTGCGGCTATGCAAAGCCTTTTCTGGGGTGCCGCCGTGGAATCCGGTAGCTGGTTTGCTTTACTCCAGGCAGCTGGAATGGGTGTGATTCCTGTGTGGGCTGGGGTGGTCGTTAAAGCGCCACTAGTCATCGGAGGTTTCATTGGAGCTCTGTCGGCGCCATTCCCAGGTGGCAGATAATCGGCGCATAGTATCCCCTGCCACGCTTGTTCCTTTGTTCGTCTGATATTTGCGATACTGAGTGTGATCATGAAGCCAATTTGGAGAGGTGACGTGCAGAATGTCGGGCCGTAGTACTAATAGCACTACTGTTGGCAGGTATTGACTTGTATTGACGCTAATTAGATCAGACTTGAATGAACTCAATGCTCGCTCTTCCCCGCTCCCCCAGCCTTTATCATGGACGGTAAAAGCGTTCTATTGCGTGAGAGGCATAAATCTCTCTATTTTATAGATGGGAACGTCGCCCTCCAGGCACCATTGCCTGGAGAACATGCGTTGCTTTTCCGTGTCCATCAATCAGTTCTATCCAGTCACTCTCCCGTTTTTTCAGGCATGTTTCATGTTTGTGGTACGCCTGGTAGCATCAGTGAAACTGAGGGTGATGGTGATCAGGCTGATCACTTTTATGATGGCGTGCCTCTCGTTCACATCCCAGATGATGGCAATCACCTCGAATTACTCCTCAAAGTGCTATACTATCAGAGGTGATCAACCCATTGACCTACTGCAGTGCGATGACTCACAAAGTGCTTTTCAGTGACTTACCATTGGCGCCTCGTAGCCCCTTCTACCCCGGCCTCGTCACTCCAGTCCTGAATTTATCCAGGAAATACGGGATTACTCGCATATTTGCTCAGATCAAGGGCCATCTCGAATCCGACTGGCCCCAGACACTTGACGACTGGGATAATCTTGAGAGAGAGATTGAACGGACGGCGAAAGGAAAAAGTGTAGGACGTATCGATGACCATTTCCCTGAGCCAGCAGCTGCAATACAGCTCGCACGTCAATTCGAAATCCCTAGTATTCTACCTGCCGCCTTTTACCATCTCTCACGTATTTCTATCCTCGATGATTGGGACCAGGCGCACCTAGACCCAAGCACTCAAAATTGCACAAAGCGTACTGCACGATGGAAACTACTTTCTTCACAGGACTTTCGCTGTCTCCTCCTTGCTCGGGCAGAATTTGCAGAGATGGTGCGCGGATGGACTGATCTACCAGACGGACACGGATCGAGAGTAAGGATCGGACGGGAAGATGGTTATTGCATGACTGCAGAGAGCCTGTGGAAAGGTATTCGCATCGAGTGTTTGCAATCCACGGATCCTCTCGCGGTACTTGGAAAGCCTAGTCCGAGTGATGGCTATTGCAAAACGTGTGTGGACGGACTAAGGGACAAAATGCAAGCCTTGCGCGGGAAGATTTGGGAAAGGGTAGGTGAACTGTGCCGTCTGAAGGATATATGATCTTCAGAGAAAAGGCAGTTACGTATATTTTGTTTCATGACAGTATGCTGAACAAATGGAAAGGGGTACCGTAACTTCTGAGAATCATTTCAGTGGCCATGGAATTAATCTATATTGGCGCACGTATGTAGTTGACCTGCCAAATGGTAATGCACGAAATTTCTGTGGGTCCAGGACTTGCCCTTCGGGCCGTGCTATTCAAGTTCCAAGCAAGGTTTGAGCCGACGCCAGTCGGCACTCCCCGAGTCATTTCAGTGGCCATGGAATTAATCTATACTTTGTACCAAAAAGGTGCAAGACGAACATTACTACTCAGCATATCGTGCAACGTGTATGCAGTATCATATTCAGCTCATTCATAACTAGTATTGATGGTTCATACCAGTGGTGCATAGAAATTTAGCAAAAAAACTTCGAAAGCTTGTCGTATAATAAGAGTTTAAGGTGGTTGTCGCCTCTTCCCCAACCATTGCCGCCACCATCCCCAATCTGTATTCTCCCTCCCGGAACGACGATGCCATCAGTTTATGGCACCAATCGCTCTTGCCCCATCCGTCCAATATTGGCGTCACTCGGTCAAATTTGCATGGATCAGTGCTCCACAGGTCTACGTCAACGTTTAGAGCCTCGAACAGCTTATGTGTGCGAGGCAGCCCCGGCGGCTTGAGCCTGGTGTCGTAGCGTGGGCAACATGGAATGCACGACTGTCGTGCCAAAGAGGTAGACTGCGTGGGCAGTGGTGCGTTTTCTAGATCTCAGTCAACCAGGGCTGGGCCCGGGGTTGGCTTATTTGCGACAAAAGTTTGGAAAACAATGCTGGTTTGCAGTGCCTCCGAACCTGCGACAACGCACGTCACGGACATGGTGGCGCGTCCCATGTTATCTCGCCGAACCAGATGCAAATGGAAACGGAGCCTTCTGGTTGATGATCTCCTCGATGATATGCAACGGGTGACACATTCCCAACCAAGACATAGCATGAGTTTGAATAGGTCAGCGTCCTTTCCTTTGCATGGCTCGAGGAAGCATCGCATCAGGCTGCCTTGTTAAAAAATCGACGAGCGCTTGGCAAACTACGAGTGTTTAATGATGATGGTGTAATAGCTTAGATGAGGCAGACGTACCAGCTGCAGCAGCAGAGGCATGTAAGCAAATGGGGATGGTCGTAACAGCGAATTGATGTGCCATGCCCGAGACTAGCGACAAGCGGTCGCCTAAAGACGATGCTCTCACCCTCATACTCGCAAACCCCGTTGTATAAGCATCAGCCAAAGTTCCCCGAGCCCAAGAATAGAAATCTCGCCAGATTAGTCCATCATTACCTGGATGCGGTGACATTCCTTGGCATATTGATTTGCATTACGACTGTCCGCCCGAAGTGCGTCCATCTCACCTGTCGCCCTGAGCGTCCCGACCGGTGAACCCATGTCTGCGAGGCAGACCGCACAACTATACATGATATCGGTTCGAGTGTTTCATTGTGCGTTGGGACCAAGCAGTGCCTCCGGGTGAGGACGACCCTTGGTGAGGGTAAACAGCGTACACCCCACGTAGGTGCTTGTAGATGCTGAGGCTCGAGGACCCGTATTCGGGTCGCGCGTTCGCGGAACATGGTCAAAGTCATGAATAGACACCCACGTCGATGTAGAACCAGAAAAGTCGTTGATAGTTTTTGTGATGAGCACGAGGGTCGTGTGTGAGAAAAACAGGGGGGCGCCGAGATGGATTAGCTAGAGTAGTAGTTGGACGCTGTTTCGGGTGCGCATTGCAACTCTGGTTAGAGCAAGTCAGTTGTGGGTGCGTACGTTATTGTCAGTTGAGCGGTAAGCAGTAGATCCCAACCTTGGCCCCGGGCCGCCGTGGGCTGTCTCCTTCCACTCCTGGTCTCCCAGGCGGCGTACTCACCTTCCCGTCGCAATACGTTTCCTCGACCTTGCTCCGCGCATCCTAGAGCCTACGCCCAACAAGGCACTGCCCTCCTCCTCACTGGCAAAGCCGTCGTCTCTTAGATTTACGTCGACACGTTACCCGTGAACGCAACGCGACTGGCCCGCTCAACGTGTAAAAGTCTCGTGGGGTGGACGCCGTGCCGACTTTGGGCGTCAGTGGGCGTGTTTACGGTGGACTTGGAGTCGGACGCGTCGAGCGTGATGCTCCCATCCCTGCCGTCACTAGGACAACGTACGTGCCCAAGTTGAACGGGTCGGCGTCTCCGAAGGTGAACGCAAAGTTTGTGGGTCCGGTTGTGCAGACCGAGACTGAGACGACCGTCACGAGCTTGCGGATCAAGAGCCTGAGGCGATGAGCGAGTCTGGTGGACATAGCACCCATGACGGACGTGTTTTTGATGATTGTCGTCGTGGGCGCTGTCGCGACGGGACTAGGCACGTTGCAGTTGAAAGACGTAGAACGGCGCTTTAGCTTGTGACCGCCACTGGTTAGTACAAATCGCAAACAAGCAGCACCCGGTCCGTCTTGCAGCGAACGCATTTGAACAACGAACACACAGGTAGCTCAGCAGTATTGTGAAAGAGGATGTGAAGATTCTATGGACAACTACATCGTTCAACGCTTAAGAACACGTATCATACATAGCTGATCATGAAGTTCTGAAGGAATCTTATGGGAATCTCATGCAACCCAGTTCATCCAGGCATCATGCATCACGCGCCATTCGGTCGTTCGCGGCGACGCAAAATAAACGCCCACAGGCCTCTGATACCTCCGAATAGCACTTGAGTGACGACCCCAGTCCACTTGGGGGTCGCGCCCATTCCAACTGCCTGGAGCAAGGCAAACCAGCTACCAGCTTTCACTGCGCCACCCCAGAAACGACTTTGCACCCTTGCTGCAATGGAACCTACAGTGTCGACGTGAGCTTCCGGCATGCCGCTCAAGCATGTCAACGCACCTTTCACAGGTCCTGCAGGTCCAAAACCAAAGACACCTAGCAATGGCCTAAGGATCCATGACTCCGGAACAAGCAAGGAGGAGACACTGAATGCGAGAGCAGGAAAAAGTTGCGGGTACTGCTCGTTGGTATCACCTGTTGCAAGTGGCGAATTGTTAGATTCAGTGCGTTCCCGACCTGAATATAAAATCAACGCACCCACTGCGACCGTGAGTGCATGCACATGGGGTCTCAAAGTGTGGAGATATCTCGTAACAACCTCTTCTTTGATCCCATAACGCTTGGCTAGATCCATGAGGGCTATCTCGGTGTCATTCAAGACCTTGTTCACCATTTCACCACGTTCAGCATGACCAGGCGCCTTGTTTAAGGACGGAAAGTTTTCCGAGTGCACAGTCTTCGTGAAAATGGCATCGAGCTCCTCAGAGAGCGCATCAAGCGTGACACGACGGGTATCCAGGGCTTCCTGAATGCTGTTGCGAAAAGCTGCGGTGGCACGGACGATCTCTTTCATGGCACGAGTAATGTCGGTAAATGAGGATAAGTCCTTCCAGGTTCTGGCATCTGAGGACCAATATTGATGATTGGGATCAAAAATGGTCTCAATGAGGACGATAACTCACTGGCCCTGTCAACGACCTCTACACGTGTATCGTGATCATCTTGGGCAGGACTGGCTCGCAGGCTGCCGGAAAAGTAAAGGAGGCAAAAGGAGAGCAAAAATGAGAAGAAAAACGACATGATCGCAAGTAAGTAGATGGGAATCAAGCTGTATAACTTTACGTGCCTCCACTGGGCCTCATGTTGAAGTCAAGTTCTTCGTGAGAACTTTGTCGCAAGTGACGATGACATATGTGCGTTCCGTCAGCATCTGAGCGGGGTTTAGTACGTGCTCAAATCTTACACCCTGCCCTTGTCTGTTCCTGACGACACAGCACAGATTGTGGGCAGAGAAGCTAGGCGCAGGTGAAGGTTAGCTCGAGTTAGTGTGACAAGTTCTGATCAGGGTCAATCAGTGATATGGCGTAAATCTCAACACAGCTCAAAGTACGACAAGGGATCACTACACAGGTTACAACGCACTCGTTGCGGAAGCGGGGGATAGTGCCAAAAGAGCCCCAGTGAGATTTCCAATGACCAACGGCCCTTTAGTGACCACTCCGACCCATGCAGGAATCACTCCCATTCCAGCCGCCTGAAGCGAAGCAAACCAGCTGCCAGGTGCAACTGCACCACCCCAGAAAACGCTTTGCATACTCGCAGCCATCGAACCTAGAGCATCTACGTGAGCTTGTGGTTTGTGACTCCAGGTATAAGCACACCTGCCACTGGCCCCGCAGGTCCAAAGCCAAGGAACTCAAGGATCAATGACTCTGGAACGAGCATGGCAACAAGACTCAGTGCAAGGAGAGGGAAAAAATACGGGTGCTGTTCATTGATATCACCTGGGATGAGTTTCCAGACTCAATTTGCTCTGAACATCGAATACGACATCAACGTACCAACAGCAACCGTGAGTGCACGCACATGGGGCTTCACAGCACTGAGACAAGCCGTAACGGCCCCTTCCTTGATGCCACAACGCGCGGCAAGATGGAGGAGGGCCGTTTCGATTTCGTCTAGGACCACCTTTACCCTTTCGTCTCGTTCAGCGTGGCCAGGTGCCTTGCTAGGGGAAGGAATGATCCCCTTGCAACCATGCAAAATCTTCGTAACAATGGCTTTTGGGTTGTTGGTACATGTAGCAAGCATGGTGTAATGATAGCTCAGCTCGAAAGAGTGAGTTAGTTTGGGACTACAACTTGAACGGCTGAAACAACACTCTACCTTTGTTGAATGGTAAGGAAAAACGACTGGATGCCGCCAGGCAAGATACTTATAGTAGCTGAGCGCCTGTGAGAGCTATATACCCTAAATAAGTCATGCAGAAAAATTACTTGAAGCTCGACCTGGTCGATCCAACCATGACAAGTTCTATCTGAAGTCGCACGGGAAGGGTGCCATTCAAGACGAAATAGGTCTTCAACGGTGAGATCATCCTTTGCGTGCACCAATGATTTGGAGGTCAACTCACGTGAACTTGTCACATTGAACCCCCACTGGCTTGACGCTGGTGCCCTACGATGTCAACTTGTTTGCACGATGAGTTCAGCTCAGCATTGGCGCACTAGCGTGTGCCCTGGTTTTCCCTCACTGCCAGCATGGAGAATCAGAACTCACACTTTCAAAGTCAGTGTATCTGTCTTCGAGAGTGTCAGTTCTGGTTCTCTCGCGGTGGAGTTCTGCCACCTAACTTCGATTCACGAGCACCACTTCGCCTACATTTTCTCCCTCACGAATGCCTGGAACCCCGCATTCCTGTCCGGAGCTCGAAACTGTACCCTTGTCCCACCAACATCTTGATGGCTCTCCTGGTTTGACATCTTCGCCCATCGTGGGTGAATCGAATGTCGCCTCATCTGCAGGCCTAGTTGAGATGCCACGTCCCACTTGCCCGACCAGGCGGATTCACTTTCGAACGCGCTAGCCCTGGGCGTTCAATCCACCACTTGGAGGTTATTGCCAGAACAGTCATCTGCGCTCGAAACGGGTCCAATCCAGGATTGTCTCTACGATCTTGTACCTCTGCTATCGGACCAATAACAAGCAGCAAATTGATCCGATTGTGTGAGTGGGACCACTCTACTGTTGTGACAGGTGCCAACGAAAGCAAACAAAATATCCAAACTCTTAACGTCGAAGGGTCTGCAAAGCATTGGTATGCATTACTAGGAAACACGGGATTGGCGGGCAATGCAAACCGGACTGTTCTTGGTGGGAAATAGACACTGTGATCCTGAAAAATGGACAAACGCTCATCTAAAAAATAGGTTCCAGTTCTACATATGCCAAGTCGCCCTTGTACTCTCCCTCGGTTTCATCTGCATGCACCTGAATCAGCCTCCTGATCTCCTCAAGCCTCTCCTCCTTAAAACGGTCAATCTCGCATGCCAGCCCATTCCAAAGATAATAGCCCCTCTTTCCATTGGTGGGCGACGCCTCAAAGATGTACAAGACCTCGCCGGTAGCACGGTTACGAACCCAGATGGGCCAGGCGCCATTGAGGCCGAAATTCTTTTCCAGCATACGCGGAAGGCAGGGGGGCTTGTCTACTTCCCAGGCACCATTTTTGGTCAAGTACTCTGGATCGTCGGTCCAGCCATCTGGAGGGGCAGGGACGTGGACTGTCAACGCGGAGAGATTGGGCGGATCAGCATGTACCTCTATATTGGAACAAGCGGTTGTGAAAGTGAGCGCCTTCGTAAGGGTGGGGATTGCAAACTCACCGGACATGGATGAGTGTGGTAAGTGATCAGCGCTTCAGCCCCTATTCCCCGTCGAAGCAAAACGACAAGGACACAGCCACCGTATCAACCCAAATAGCAAGTTCGTGACGCGTCGCAGCGCAGCTACCTGATGCGACACGTACGCATGCGAAGCAATCGGATTCGAAGAGCCATTCTCGCGCAAGAGATCCACGCGTATTTCAAGTGCATCGACGCCCGTGCCAAGTTCCGGGACATCCCTTAACGCAGGCACCACGTCCGGATACGTCAAGGACAAAAAGTAGGACAGAACGCCTTGCGCCGCCTTGGCGACATCGGGTGCCAAGTTTGTCTTCAACCCAGACACATGCCCAAAGAAGCGCTCCACTTCCCCTTCCAATCCCCCCTCGAGCGAGGCGTGGTTGCCAAACTCGTAGCCCGAGCACTGTGCAAACCACGGCTCGCGACGGGCAAATACGTCCCGCATCTCCTCGCCATACGCAGGCCGTTCGCCCTCCTGGTCCAGGTAAGCCTCGACGACGTCAGTCTCGCGCTGTACCCAAATGACTTTGCCGCCTTGCTGCGGAAAGTCGATGAGGGCTTGGCGGGCCTCGAGTGTTTCGACGATGCCCCCGAGGCTGATCACCCAGCCCTTGCCGTGAGTAGAAAAGAGGATGCGCAACAGTGCCGTCTCGGCTGCTCTGAATGCTGCCCATCGTGCGTTTCAACATATGCGCGTACAGTCGGCGGGTTCAATGTAGCAAAGTGGGCGTCAAAATCGAGTGGAAGAGAGAGGGAAAAAGACAGCTTTGTCATCGATGTGCCATTTTTCAGGGACTTGGCAAAGGATCCCTTCGGTGTGTCTCTTCCATCTATCTTTTAATTCTTTGCTGGCTAGCTACTCGGACGCGTCGAGTCGCTGACTGATGTGGTAGAGGTTTACTCATGCGGCGTACAGGTACTCATTAACATCCTCCAAGTCCTGATTGCATTGACGATCTTTGGACGATGGCAGTGTCGCCGTAAAGTAGGCAAACGGAACCAAAGAACACATTTCCATCGTCTGAATCACGTCGACGACGTCCTGTTCATGCCGACATGACGCTTAGAAGGATAAAGAAAGTAGAGAAGATTGTGCTATGGGCGTATGTAGTCTGTATTCATCGGTGGTGATGTACAGACCCTGCATTTAAGGTTACAGAAATATGAAGAACAAACACAGACGCGAATTAATGGGTGCCATTCGAACACCATTCGACATCGACTGTGATCGAATGCGATATGTCTCAACTTAACTCGCTGCCAGGGTAGACATACTTTGTATGTAATGACGAATACACGACTTAAGTTTGGGGTATCATGTCATCCCAAGTATGAAAAGGTACGAAATCAAGGTAGACTATCAAAGGAGAAGTGTCGTTCATCAGCTCCATAGCACTCCATCAGGTACACGCAATTACGGCAAGGTGGTTTGATCGCGCTTTCCCAATAGTCGCTCGCATTGTAGCTCGCACCAGCATGCGCAATGATGGTGTGGAATTTCATGGCAAATCCGAAGGTATTGGGAGCCAGGTCTGGATCGCTACAACAGGATTGTCAGCAGCGCTCGCATGAAAATATCGGCAACTGACGCTAGCAAGTACAAGAAGGGGTAGCATTCAGCACAATTGCCAAACCTAACCCCACGTTCGTTGCCACGCCTTGCCCTAATACTAGGGGAGTCATCCATTGTTAGATACTCTCCTCTGATCTGCAGGATGTCACGAAAATAGCTCCAACGTTCCTTCTTCGCCAAGTTCCCCCAGTGTGTTCCCTCGTGTGTAAACCCTGCCAGGCTGGCACCAAGGAAACAGTATGTTGGCTCGCCCTTGCCTTTGTTTGCCCAAGAAATTTGAACAACGGATGGTAAGAAGTGTTCATCGCCTACTAAGGCAACGCACCATCGTGCATATGTTACCGCAAGTGGAAGGAAATAGTTTTTTGAGGTACTGTTGGTAGGCGCTGGCCCCAAAAGCGAAAGAAAAACACCAAGGATGTCGAAAATGACAAAGAATCTTTCTGACTTGTCGTTAGCAGCCCAGGGAACATGACCAGTTGGAACAATATTTTTTTGGTCCTCATAGATGTGGCGAAGCAAGTGTTGTGCCGGTGGGGGTTGCATGTATGTGATCTCAGGAGGTGGGTTCCATCTATTACTAGGTCCGCCACTAAACAGTCTCTAGATGAGGATTGAATAAATGTAAATACTACTTCACTGCTTACTATTTTAATGCGTCAATGTGCTTACAAAGCATGACGAGCACTGGTCGGGAGGTGTCTGGGTCGGGAACCCCAAATCCAGCTGGGTCGGTAATGACCTGACCCAAAAACTTAATGATCTGTATGACAGTCAGAATTGCCAACTGCACAAGCATCAATTGAAGATGGAATACCTGTGAGGAGTCATAAGTATAAGCCTGTGTGAGGTCAAGCTTATTGTTGAATGCTTTGATAGGAATGAAATCAGCCATGGGGTGGAGTGGGGTTCGAAAGCAACTCAGGGCTTTTGACAAGGGAGCTTCAAGAAGGAGGTAAAATACATGTATTTGATGTAGGTTTGCTACACATCAGTCCATTAGAAGTGAGGCACGGAAGCCATACTAACAGGGCACATAGGTCCAGATAAGGGCATGACCAAATTATTGATGTGGCCCGCAATAGAGACAAATGTGCAATGGTACTTCTGTTATCCATATAAGTGTCATGGACTCATGGCATATGACAATTGGATCTCTCCCTGCGTTCAGAATGATACTGGGCCTATGATAATCTCCTTCTTGGACGGCCTAAAGGCATCAGGTTTAGCATAGGCTTTACCCAGTGCTTTCTTGACTCTCAAAGAGGCAAGTTACGAGTCTGTACACCTCATTCCTTGTCCTCTCCGACCTTCATCTCCTCGGAGTCTGGAGTTCAATCCCCTCATGATGTGACTTCTGGACACATCTGCACGCACCCCAAAATGGAAGGACACGGTACACCTAGGGATTGCTTTCCAAACGTCCGAATATCAGACCGATGGTGTCGAAACTTGGCACCACTATGCAACCATAGTGGGAGTATTACGCTCAGTTACCTGATTCGGGGAGTACGAATACTACAAAGGAGACGTGTTTGCGCGGCATTAGCCTCCTGCAGAACTTCTGCCTTGTGTATATGACGGCGTCCTGCGCACGAATAGTAACTGTTCAAAGCACGCAGGCGCGGCCGCACAGACGACTGCCCTCAGACGCAACCGCACGTTTTGCTGAGCTGGCAGCGCCTTGACGATCATGCCTACGCACGTGCCTCATGCAGGTCCGATGTCGGACGCGCGCTCTATCTGCTCCTCCATTCGTTCTTCCCGATTTTTCTTGCTCCAGCGACCTTCCTGCTGGTTCGTATGAGTCCCGACCCTTCAATGTGAAATACATCTTGACAGATGAATCGCTCCCCACGACGAGTCTGATACAGGGTCTTTTGCAATGCCATCAATGAATAAAAACTACACGTGAAACATGAGTCATAGATATGCATGCCTGCGTAGCGTGGTCTCTTCTATACATTCCTTATCCTTGTCATTGCAACGAGAACGCCGAGGGTGCCTATGCGGCAGCTATATGTTCTTCAGTTCCGTTCACCTTCTTCACTGTAACACTCCCGTCCTGTAACACCATCAAAACAACTAAGACTCGCAGAAAATATCGAAATACCTGGTTACCAAAGTACGCCGCTTGCGCGACATTACAGAACAGGCCGACCTCTACTACGCCCGTCAGCAACTTGATGCGTTCGAGTAGCTACAGGTACAAGAAACAATAGGATTAGACAAGGTCAAAAGGGCGAGCGCAGAGGACACACCCTAGAGGGTTCCGCTATCGACTCTCTTGAAAATGGCGCGTCAATGACAAAGTTGCCATTGTCAGTGACGACTGGTCCGGCTTTCGCTTTCGCCATTCGAAGAGACGCATTAGGTGAACCTAGGTCATGACGCAGTTTCTGCAATACCCCGGCGTACGCAAAAGGGACAACCTCGATCGGAACACCTTGTGTGAACTAGACGAAAGTTGGTTGAGGGAAAACGTCGGGAAGAGTGTACGCACGTTCTTGCCAAGATACTCGCTATTCTTTCTATAGTCGGCTACAACGATGAACCTTGGAAAATGAGGACAATAATAAAGATCAACAGACTTGTCGGACATACGTCTTGGCAGCTTCTGCGAGCACTTTTTCGCGCAGCTGACACGCGCCTCCACCCTTGATACAGTTGAGCGCAGGGTCGACCCTGTACGGGGGAAGTGTAAGCTCAACACGAAGGACGATTGAGATCAACGGACTCGTCAGCACCATCTATGGTCACATCAATCGACAGAAATTGGTCCACATCACCGAGGTTAAGCTTGGCCTCCACGATGAGTTGCTTTGACTGAAACCCGGTGGGGATGAAGACGCGGTCCTTGTTTAGTTCAGCTCCTTGCTGGACGATACGCTCGACGACATATGGGACGGTAGAACCTGAAGATGGCAATAAGTGAGCATGGAGATGTGTGAATCTCATGTACAGACCTGAACCTATGCCAACGATCTCGCGTGTGGGTGAGTATCGGTTGACCCCTGCCGGAGGGAATGTAGCGGTACCTTGTGGTTAGGGAGGACGTGCTTATCCACCGCGGCATAGGCGGCGCGCCGTTTAGACTCCTCGACAACTGACATGTTGGCTAGGAATACGTCAGGCGCTGGAACTGTGCTCGCTAACTGTAGAACTCACTAGAAAATCTAGGAGGCGCCGGTCGAGGGGGGTGCCTTTAACAACAGAAACAAGAGACTGAATGTTGAGACTCTCGCCGGTGACGTTCGACTCACAGAACCTGACCAGGAGTCTTGCTAACAGCGTAAAGACGGTGGGAGATCAGAAAGCTGAACCGATGAAAAGCCGATGCCCACACTGAGCGCATCAGAATGCGTTGATGGCACTTGTTGTCCACATTCCAAGTTGTCCTGGGAACTTCACCAAGGTCAACTTCAGAACATGAGAGCTATTAAAGGTGCGTATGGGTCCATGTATTCTCAGGTATGAGGCAATTTACTCGACGACTCAAGGTGTCCTTCTCACTTGGTGAGTACTGGAGACGCAATAGGCAGTAGGAATGTTGATTATGGCTTTAGTGACTCTGCAGTGAAACAGATACTTCTCTCCATGAACGAGAAAGATCCTTTTATCATCGAGGATCTGGACGAGTTCCACATAATTATCAAGGCAGACGAGGAGTACCGAGTGCGGAAGGAATTGGAGACCGAGGTGCGCATCCTCGTCACGAGAGCATACCCGTTTACTGAGCCATTCCTTAGCTCGAGAAGAACACATATAGCTTGGAGGCGAGCGGTCAGTAACATATCACGTCAGACAGCACATGCCCGATGTTGGCTTCCTGGCCCGAAGTTGATGATACATTGGTCCACGGTCTCCTGCATCTACTTCAAAGTGCGTATCTCACTTGCAACTGTCCTTGCGTAAACGAAACTTGGTATCACGCCTGTCGATCCGGATGCAATAGACAATTCAGACTGTTATACAAACGGATTTTGCGCAAGGCTAGAAACTAGCATGTGATCCGTTAGCCTAGCCTGTGTTTATCAGAACTGGACCATCCTCCCGTTCGATTTGAATGCTGTCGCAGCTCACAATTCGGGGTGTCGAGACTCGAGTTTCGTTTCCGGCTACTTTGAATCATCTGAGTAGTGACATTGATTGAACGGCATTTCACCTTTCCGCTTTCTCTCTCCCAACATGCAGGTCACCCTAGAAAAAGTGCGCGAGATCATCAACGCCAACGACGGGAATGAAAGTGCCCACATCGCTTCATTTTCTGAGATCAAAAACACCAGTTTCAGGTGTGCTTTCGAGATATCTTCACCATGAACTTGGACGTCAACTTTCATCCAACAGTCGCACAGCATCCTGGAAATCATACCACATCGCACTCTCCAACTCTGACAGATCTTATCTCTTGTTGGTTTCGACACTCGACCATTCCCGACCTGCGCTGGCGCCCAAGTCGATCACACTCCCAGTCCTCTCTATCCTGCTCAACAGGATTCTCGACAGCACTGCAGTACCTGTTCCACGACCCGTGGCACATGACGTCGAGGGTAATTGGCCTTTTGGCTGGCTTCTACTCCGTGTTCCCGGTTCATCTCAAACCCCGCCAACCTCCTTGAAGTCCATTCGCACCAGACTCTCAGATGGACAGCTGACGCGCATCGAACTCAAACTAGGCGCGTACCTCCGCGCACTTCATGGAATCACAAACGATTCGTTTGGTATACCATCCGATAAACCTCTAGAACCCCCATCTCTACCTTCGTTTTCCGAACTACTTGCTGCAAACCAAACCGGCGAGGACGGGATGGGGTACGGAGAAGAGATGATGCCATACAGCTGGCAAGACACTTTTGTGCAGCAGCTGGAAGAACTTCTCGATTATGTGTGCGAAGATGCCACATCTGACCGCCTGAACGTAGGGGAATTGCGACGCTCCCTGGTTCGCGCGATCGGGTCGTTTCTCTTTGGTGACGTGGAAATCCCGAGCCTCATATGGGTCACCGGAAATGAAGAGGACGTTATCGTATCTATAGCACAAAGAATGGGCGGGGAGCATATCAGTGGTACAGAGGAAGTCACAGAAGCGGACGTCGCATATATCCTCCCAACATTTGCACATGCGCTCTGGGGAGATCCGTTAATGGAAGCATGGTTTTTGCCACCTGGACCAGCAGGAGCGATGAATGAAGGATACTTTGGCGAGGAGAAAGATGGTACACTGTTCTTGTTCTCGCGTCACAGGACAAAGAGATTATGGTATACGGTGTACCTAGCCTTGGTTGTCCTGGCCGAGGAAATATCGCAAGGAGAATCGACGCACAAAGCCGATAGAGAAATCATGCGATGGGCCAGGAACACCTTGCTCGAGTGTACAGAGATTCTAAAGGATGCACCGTGTTATTAGAGCCTCGACTTGAAAATCAGATATAGCATCCTACCATCGATGAGTTTTAGGCGTGGTTTTCAAAGGACGGCACCTCGACAGTCGCAGGTGTACCGACGGGCGTTTGGCCATCGTCGCCTGCAAGCTCGCCCTCTACTACTTCCTCTTCATCACTACTCTGCCCCTCAACATCCGCCATATCATGTACGTCTTGGTTTTCTACGTGCATGGATTGTTGGCGTACACGCGGATCCCACTCGAGTTCCTCTGGCTCCGGCTCCTCGACTTCGACGCGCTGCTTCCAGTCGAACTTGTCCCTCAGCATGAGCACAGCACGGACTGCGCGCTCAACACGGTGATCATGTGCACCTCTAATTTCTGCGCATTCGTGAAGGACGTCATCATACGTCACTTTTTGTCTTGAGCTCGTTCCGAAGCTGGGCGCCGGCTGAGGGTTCTGACCGTCCAAAGTAGAGATTGCCCCTCGGGTGGCCATACATTCGGCCAGACGGCGGACAGTCGCGTTCTCCATCTGAAGCACGTCCGTCGTCTGCTGGTTTCGCAGGAGTGGGATGAGGTCGTTGTCAAGTTGCTGGTCTGTCATGGGGAGACTCGGGTGAAGTGCAATGTTCTCATATGGACTCTTTGTTTGAGGCTGGGACTGCGCTGCAGACGGTGGTGAGCTGAGCGAAGAGTAGAAACTGTGGGTCTGAGAGAGGATGACGTTGTACTTGGACAAGATGTCCGGCCACGCAGGCATGACCTGAAGGCCGCCCGCATCGATGGTGCGCTGCAATGCCTGGATAGACTCGATGATCTGATTGGCTTTGAAGCGGAGAGATTCGAGCTGAGCGACGGGGAGCGTGCTCGGGTTGAAGTCGAGATGAGCCATCGACAACGCGTGACGTAACAGGTCGCGTGACATACGTGACGAGATTCAAACAAGCTCCTCTTTCTTGACCCTCAGTCAACATGATGTGGTCCACCATGACAGCACGCATCTCGCGTGCAGTAGTCTCTGCTGCTGCCCGCAGTGTCCACTCGCCCGCTTTTTCTGTCGTCGCGCGTCGCACCCTCTTTGCGACCCCTCAGTTGAGCTTCCCCGCTGCCAAAGCATCCGAGGCAGCGGCCAAGAAGACCACCGAAAAGAAGGAAAAGAAAGCTAGCAAGGGCGTGAAGAAGGAGAAGAAGAAGCCCCAAAAGGAGATAAAAGCGACCAGTAAGTGCACATTCACCAATACTTTGCGAAACCTCATTGCTCCAAGCTCGCATACCGAAGGATCTCAAACCTCCTAAGCAAGCGCCTAACCCTTACATCCTTTTTTTCACCTCCTTCCTCAAAACCCAACCCAAGCCAGGCACACTGCTAGAGGTGCAAGAACTTTCCAAGCGTGCGTCAGGCATTTGGAAAGGCTACTCCATGGCTGAGAAGCAGGTATGTATGCTCTGTTGAGGACCTGGTGTAGTTCAACGTCACTTTCGTAGCCATTCTATGACGAGAATGAAGTTAGGAAGGCACAGGTGAAACAAGAGAAAGACGAGTTCTTCCGCAAAACCTCCGCGCGTGACCTAAAATTACTCAATTCCATTCGCAAAGCCAAGAAGAAGCCCAAGTATCATAGAACATATAAGACTCCGAGAGCCCAAACCGCGTTTTTCCAGTGCGTTCCCATTTTATAAATTCTCTTGACTTGTTCATGTATCTCCCCTAGATTTACCAACGAGCTTCGGCAGAGTCCAGATGGGCAGGCCCTCATGAATGAAGTACCTCCGGGAGAGAAAAAGATAGTTCATGCCGTCAAGGTGGCCGGCAAACGTTGGCAGTCCATGTCCCCAGAGGAGAAGGAGGTATGTTGCCACCCTTCCATCTTGATGTGCGTGATCCTAACCAAACGAATAGCCCTACTTTGAGAAATTCAGGAAGGAAAAAGAAGAGCTGAAAGCCGAAGCTTAGTGATTCAAAGTTTTAGCATATTATCGCACACCTGTTTGGTCGGTTTGGTGTTGCCGTTTCCGTATGGCAGTTTACGGTACTTCAGATGTGGCTCATTATTATAGCGACGTTTCCTTGTCATCTTTAGTGTCTCGGACTACTTCATCAACGCAATGTATACCTTCAGCTATCAACCATGCTCTGGAGTGTATACTCTTTCTACATAGCCTGTTAGTGAAGGTGCCCGCTAGCTAATTTGGATTAGAAACCGATATCACTACCACACGGTGAGTAGGCATACTAGATAACTTCACTTGAATACTAGCTTGATTTTCGAAGAGGGGGCTATCGTCGGTGGCGTATTGCCTGAATTAGTACGTTCCCTCAATATTTCCGTATGTTGGCATTTCCGCCGTCGTCCTCCTCGATCACCGCTCCTGACTTCTGCAATTGTTTTGTCTGGGTACGAGCTTCCGAACAGTGTGTGGGACTATGTGAGTCTTCTGAGTGCTCTTTATTTCAAAAGTTTTCCCTCGCATTGTTTTGCGGGGTCCAGAAAGAGTCAATAAAGACTAGGAAACGGCAACTTCTACTGGTGGACTACTTCAATTGCACGATCTTCAGCAGGTGACGACGCACACCAACCGAAAAAATGTAAATTAGGAGTTGGTAACCTGGTCAGTCTGGTGTCCGCACATAGGCAAGCTTGGCTCGGATCCGTTGCATTGCAAACAGCACTTTGAAACTGGCCGAGGTGACGCAATTCTTCGGTCCATGTGCCCCTTAGACTCAATCAAATTGATTGAGACAAGATAAACTTGTAATATATCTTGGTTCTTGAAACTTTTTGGTATGAAACTGTTTACATTCGCACCGCTGTACGCTGAAAAAACTGGCCCTCTACATGCAAGGGCTCCGCTCCCTTCAGGCTTCAACTTTCAAGCACCGCACCCGCAGCACGGGGGCGCCGAGCTGCCGCACTCAAAAGGCCAAGTCAGCTCCAGAGGCCCCTAAGGTTAACTATTGTTCATCATGTTCCTTGGAATACGTGTGCCAGCCTTTATCGCGCTGACAGTTTCCCTTGCGTTCACATCGATTACAAGAGCTGCAAACCCCCCGAATATTTCCTTGCCCTCTGGCGCTGTGGTATGTGCTATGTTGGATACAAGACACTTGTGCTGACAAGCTCAGCTTGTTAACCCCCTTAATTACAACGTCGTGGGTGCCAACTACACTCAATGGCGCACAAATAACTCAGCTACTGTTGGCTTCAATCCGACGAACACGACGCCGCCTTTTATTCAAGTATTTGACCCCTCTTTCCTCAATGTCACGGGTCCGAATGCAACCATCCGGCTTGTGGCGTCTCACCCAGGCTTTGCGTTTGCTCACGAAGCGCCAATCTATGTTCCCAGCCTCAATGTTGTCTTCTTCTCCAGTAGCAATGGGGGCCCTCTTGGATATAGTGGCTGGTACAACAATAGCGTTGTATCGATGTTGAACATGACAGAAGTCGATACTGCTCTCTCAGCCACTTCTGGTGGTGTCAACGTTTCAGTTCAGACCGTAGGCGCTCTCTCAACAGATGTCGAGAGGAAACCGCTTATTGTCGCCTAGCTGAACCTTTCTGACACGCTGCAGATGGTCAATGGGGGCACGGGACCCTACAAGGGAAATCTTCTCTTTGTCGCCTCGGGACGCGCGCTTTTGCCACCCTCAGTTGTGCTCGTGAATCCCTACCCGCCTTACAATAGCACCGTGCTGCTGGACAACTTTTACGGCAGGCAGTTCAATTCATTGAACGATATCAAAGTGTTGCCTGGTACTGACATCTTGTTCTTCACCGATCCCACGTTGGTTTTCCTCTAGCTAGGTTGATTTAGAAAGTTTATCGACTTTCGCAGATATGGTTGGCTGTTGGGGTACCGTCCAGAGCCGATGATGCCATCTCAGGTGTACCGTTTTGATCCATCGACGGGACAAGTCCAGGTCGTTGCGGATCAATTCGTGCACCCGAATGGTATCGCATTCACTCCGGATGCCAAGACTGCGTTCGTGTAAGTAGATACGCACATAGTGCGCTAACAAGATTTACATGTGCATCTACAGGTCCGATACCGGTCTAGCAGGCGGTCATTTTGGAGTCAATACAACATATCCTGCTACGATGTAGGTTTCATTGAGCTTGCTGCCCGCTGATATGCTTACCCCACCGTAATAGCTATCAGTACGATGTGGACCCTGTGACACAGTCGTTTGCAAACCGTCGTGTCTTTGCCTACAGCGACGCTGGCATCCCCGACGGCATCCAACTGGATACAAATGGGAACGTGTTTTCAGGCTGTTGGGATGGAACACACGTATGGAACCCACAGGGCACGCTCATCGGAAAGTTTTTCTTAAACAACAAGAGCGCCGAGATGATTTTCACAAACTCTGGCCTGCTTATTTTGCAGGAGGAGTATGTGTATCTGGCCAATATCAAGTCGCGAGGTATCAACTTGGGTGCACAGTAGTTGAGATCAAGTTGAGAATTTTCAGTTCATAGTTTATCAGATTGTCGCCGATGTATAGCTAAGACCATGAAGTACGCATACATCGTGAAAGCCTGTGCAATGTTGTCAGCGGTCAAAGATGGGCACGCCACCAAGTTCAAACACAGAATTGTCCATCAGCGGTGGAACCTTATGCGACACAAGACTTTTGTTTCATTCGCACCTACTTCCAAAGGCGAATGGAACCCAGATTCCACCGCTGCAGTGGGAAGGGGAGCTGTCGTCGAGAAGACGCTAATGTGAAAACACATCAAAGTCGGTTCTCACACTCGCGATTGTCAGATCTATGTTTGATTGATGGTAGCAGAGCAAAAGTGACGTGCAGTGTGGGTACCGTATCTGCTTTGATCGCCAGTAGTGCCGCTCGCTGGTGTGCCACTGCAAGTTCGCATGGAAGCGGCCTTTCCGCGACGCCCGTTGCTTTGATGCCGAGCAGTGTTTTCCCATCGACGTTGATCATCGTACCAACTCTTTGGATCTCTCGTGACAACCGACGATTGTATAAAGTCTTGGGGCACTCGGGTGCCCCTGTTGTCGTGCCGAATGAGAGCGTCGCCGTCAGCGTGCTGCAGGCATGATAGTCGACATGAGAGCGTGAATTGAAAGAACCTCGTAAACATGGTTGAGTGGCTTGTGGGAAAAAAAGTACGTTGCTTGACGCAATTCTCTAGTGAGTGCCTTGAACACAATGTTATTCTTCCCTTGCCATTACACGACAGGGGACCAGACCTATCAAGAAACCGAATTTCGAATGTCATGCTGACAGGCCGCAGTGCAATAGATATTGATTCACGAACATGGATGAGACGTGTTCTTTTCACCGGCCCAAGTTTGCACATACCTGATTAGATCAAGGCTATGTACCTTTCGTCACTCCAAGATCGGAAATGCTCCCACTAGTACTTTAGTAAGTTGGAGTTGAAAGTACTAATAATTCCGAGTCGCACCATTTTAGCAAGGCCGAATGATTTTCTTATCGTTCAATGCAGTACCATTCCAACTAGCTCGTTACGGTTGCCAGCCCGTTTTTCGGAGCCAGTGGGTCTTGTACTATATTTGACCTGGACTCAGCAGCGTCACTCAGACACCATCACGCCACACCATTGCAAGTGCCAGACAATAAAAGGGTACTGCCGGACATCGCGGAAGTGTTTACGAATTTCCGTGGAAATTGGGGTGAATCCTCAGAATGCATGCCTGATGGTTCTGATCGGACTCGTCGAATTACCTACAGGACCCTCCATGTGGCGTGCCTTTGTTACCTATTAGGCTGCCGCCGGTAGGATGACTCGACTGATAGGCTCATTGCCACTAGTTTCGCTCGATGAACGCCGTGAGCGAAGGACGCCACGGAAGCATTGTTAGCCTTGCAGCAACAAGTCAACTCGTGATGATGAAAATGTTGGTTCAGGTGGTGACCTGCCGGTTGAATATTATTCCGTGACGGCAACCTGTGACGGCGAGCGGATAACCGCATATCAGCTCTTGTGGAAGATCATAACTAATTTGGTACTTGTCCAGAACATCACACTTTTTATACCTCATCTGTGGGTTAACAAAGCCCCGCTGAACAGGGTCATCCCCTGATTGGAATGTAACAAGACACATGATTTACTACTGTTATCATTTATAACAGTGCTGCGGTACGTTTTATCTCACAGACTTTCCCCTGCTGCAGCATGTCCATCCCACTTCCGACTCAGACAGTCTTCTTTTTCGGAGCCACCGGTTACCTTGGCTCTCAGTTCTTACTATTGCTGAACGAGAAGCTTCCCCAGCTCCATGTTGTCGCCCTTCTTCGTAACGCCACCCCGCAGCGAAAGGAACAGCTTCGAAAGGTGTACCCGAACATTAGCTTCATCGAAGGAAATCTTGACGACGACGCCACCATCCAAGAACACGTCGCTAGAGCTGACATGGTTATCAACTGTGCGAGTTCCGATCATGCCGCGAGCGTACAGTGTACGTTTCGGTGTCTCATGATCAGTCAGGCAGAGGCTTGACAATATGACAACTAGCGACCCTCGCTGGACTCGAGAGAAACTCGAAAAATAACCCAGGAAAGTCTCCTCTCTTCATTCATGTCTCTGGTTGTGGTATCGTCAGCGACAACGCGAGAGGTGAACCTGTCGAACATGTCAAGGAATGGTCAGATATTGGTCTGGATTTAAAACTGTGCGTCAATTGGCCGTCCCCGCCGCGATGGTCGCCCTTGATCACCCCCATCTCAGATGTGACCCGACAAATACACACCTCGATTCGGACATACCTGTGAGTCGCCTTACGCAACGTCAAGGTGGCGCTTATGAACGGAGGACAGATCGTAGAAGCAGGAACGCGCATCGAAAATCCGGTTCGCACGATCATTTATTTCCCAGCGCAGGTACGATCACCTAAGCGCAGACTTCAACATTAAATATAATTCCTACAGATCTACGGTGTCGGTGAAGGTAGGCAGGTCAGAATGACAGGTGAAGGCGAGATTTTGAATTATTTCCAGGCATCCAGAAAACAACCTTATGGCTACGCATCTTTCTCGGCATGATGAAGAACGTCGGCTACGCTGGGACCTGGGGACCTGGCGCCAATGTAATGAATAACATCCACGTCAAAGACTGTGCAACGGGTCTGCTCCTGGTCTTACAGGCGGCTCTGGAAGGGAAAGCTGACGAAGGCGCCGAGGGCCTTTGTAGGAAGGATTTATTTTTATGTCGGCCACATGTCCTGATGTCTTTGATGACCAGATTTCGCAGCCAGCAATGAACCCAGAATTACATACCACGATTGGACAAAGGTCATGGGCGACGTGAGCATTTCTGGCATTGAAGTAGGTGATTATCAGACTCATTGTCACGACAGTATCTTTTCAGCAAAAACATAATTAAGGAGGGTGGCAGTCGCCCGCTGCCTGCTGAAGTTGTTGAGCCTCTTGGACACTGTGAGTCATGATTTTTATTCCAGAGCCCTTACTTATGCGATCGCTGCTAGACGGGTGGTCACTGCTTGGCGGAAACCAGTTTGTAAAAGCTGAACGTCTCTACAAGCTAGGATGGGAGCCGACAGAGACGAAGAAGTTGTCGCTCTTGGATAGTTTTTCAGCGACTCTTGAACAGGCTCTCAAAGACGATTCAACTGTTTGACATTGTAATGTACCAAATCTATAAGTATACGATATTCCACGATGTGTTATCTAACAGGGTGTATATACAAAACGAAATGAAGCTCGAGCTCGAGCTGCCGGGCGTATTGATACCTCACATCGTCCGACAATGTCAGGGTCACTTACAAATGTCAAGTAACAATAGCTTTAGGTTTGTCAATTGCTGAACAAATGCAGTGAGTGGGCGCGTCGTATTTGTGTATGCCTTAAAGGCTTTTCCGGCGTTCTCGCTCCGGGCTCGGAGTCTTTGGGACCGTAGCGCTGATGACGAGCCGCTGGCTCGGTGGCACGATGTGTTCCGCAGGCATTTCCACGCCTCCCGCCAGAATTCCCACCCGCATCATCGCCAAGAGCTAAAGTTTGTAATCCAACGACCGTGTCGCATGGTGAATCAGACACAACCAGGGTCGAGCCAGGCAATGACGTACGTTGTGAGCAGCATGGGAGTGGGAATATATTCCTCCGAAGAATGCAGCCGTCATGTCCTTGCCTGAATTATGGGTCAGGAGGGCCTTTCCTCCCGGGTGGTGATCCAGGAACAAGGACGCGTCATGGATGAAACCTGAGACCAGTAGCAACGTGCGTGATTTTGACTCGTCTTGAACTGCGATAATCAGTCAAGTGTGCACAACATGCGTAAAGTGGACCTACAAGCTTCCCACGTTACCACAGGGAGCTCGTTGGGTGGGACTGGCCAAGTGATTGAGTCCTGAACATCCTTCAGGGCTTTAAGCTTCATCGTCAAGGCACTTTTCTCAACCTCGTTGCTAGGGAATACACGCAGATGCGAAGCAAATCCGAGCATGTGGCATGTGGCGATGAACCACTTTGTGGGATCGTATTGCCACCAGCGGAACGCGTTTCTTCAGACCGCGAGCGAGAATCGAGTGGATTGAATTACGGAAAACGGAAGACACAAATGATCGCTTACCGGTAGTCCATGGGGAACTGGTGATGGAAATTGTGGTACCCTTCTCCCATCGTAAGGATGGCAGAGATGAAATGGTCGCGGGGAGAATGTTTATCGTCGTAAGGCGTGCTTCCAAAGTAATGCGCGATCGAGTTGATGCAGAATGTGCTCTATGTTCCAGGTCAGTGGAATCATTCATGTACAGTGAAGGACATACATGGTGGCAAGCCGTCAAGCGGAGTGCTCCAACAAAGTAGAACCCACCTCTCCAATCACCGTAAAGTACACCAGGGATACACGCTGGGAGGATGTAGCCAACGATTGTCAGAATGACAAAGTACCAGCGATGCTGCCATTGCACGAGTGAATCGTTCTTGAGGTCGGATATATCTGCTGGTCCAGGGCGGAGGTCGGTGTCAAATATAATCCATCCGATGTGGGTCCATAGCAACCCCCTCTCCGAATTGTAAGGATCGAGGTCGGTGTCGGTGTGTCGATGATGGGAACGATGCCGACGGGCCCACCAGTAACACGACCCTTGTACGGCACTCGCACCGGCAAGGATGAGAAATACTTGAAGGGGAAAAGAAGCGACAAAAGATCTATGCGACCAAAGCCGGTGATAGCCTGTCGCGAAAAGACTAAATACTAACGTAGGTCCGGCAATCTAGCTGTGGCTTACCAGCAGTGATACCTTTTGGTCTTCGGTATCAGTATAAGGTGGAAACGCGAGAACCACATTAGCCTTACCAAGCATGGAAAAGATATAGTAAAGCGCAGTCCAGATGGCGGTAGTCGTGAGGATTGGAATGTGTAATAGTCCATAGAGGGCTACAGCAGGGGTGATCACAAGGACTCCGAGATTGAACCATCTGACTCCAGTAATGGGGGGGAAATCCTTGGTGAAGTATTGGACGGCGCGAATGGTAAACATGGGTTTGGCTCAGTAGGCAGAATTGGCGAGCGGGGAAGGTAAAATGCAGGTCGCGTTAGGCTGTCGGATTGCGTGGGTTGGGACGGAAGGAAGGGCTTATATATGATCCATGTGGGATACGTTGTTTGTCTCCCTGGCCGTGAAACGACAACAGCCGGTAGCAGCCACGGTTCAACTCAGAACGGGGCGGAAAACAAGATTCGTTACAGCCATTAAATCGAACAAATGCTAAAACTTGAAATGGCTCTTACCGTAGAGAGCAATGACATGATGGCATGAGAAACGAGAGCAGGTTTAGGATGTTGACAGCTGAAAGGGCAGAGTGAAACAACAAAACAATTCATTTCTCGTATAGTTACCGGATTCTTTCTTGGATTCAGTTATCGATGAACCCATTCCGGGACCAACTTAGAGAGAAGATGATAACCTTCGTCGACCATCATTCGACTCAGGGCACGAAGAGAAGCTGCACAACTAGTAGTAGTCCGACCCTGCATCCCGCCCAGCGACCCTTCACACCGATGACCTTCCCCGTTTGACGACAGTTACTCCGAGTGACTTTGCACATGGTGCTTTTCCACCTCACAGGTTTTCGTCGTTGCCCAGATCTTTTCGAGACCCAGGCTTCATCGAGTTCCCTTCAGCTGTCAACCCTCGAAACACCAGACTCACAGCAATGATTCCGTCAGCACGGCGAATGTAACGTATGTACATAACAACGGCGCGCAAGGGTAAAATGAGACTGCGAAAGTTGGTACGTATCTGGGACTGGTCATACCTACCTGATCGATGGGACGGAGCATACACAAGGAAAATGAAGAGGCTTTTCAGTACGAATTTCACTACACTTCCAATTGTTTGGCATCCGATCCATTCTCTTGATCCATTCTCTTGTCGTCCACAGCGGGATAGCCCTTGTTATACTGTTCCAGACCACATATCATGTAAATGCTCAATAAATCCCAGAAATGATGCATTGATGGTGTCCAAGGCGGAGGACTCACACCAGCTCACGTAAATATGCGGAGACTCCACAGGGGGAAACTCAGAAATCTGAAAAATAAGCTTTAGCCTCACTCAAACGGAATTCCCTTGTGTTCACAAGGCACTGGGACACCGCACGGAGAAATGACGAAATGGGATGAAACTAGCAGCGATTCGAAACTCGTAGATGTGAATAGAATGACTCATCTGGGAATTTTAACTGCCACAAGGGCCACAAAGAGCCATGTGTACACGGACCCGAGTACAACAACTTGATGGCATACGGCATTGCAGCAACCATGGCTGTAACACGTATCTTCCAATCAAGGCCATAGCATCATCTTCAAATTGCAGAGTCAATGAAACTTTCAGAAAACAACCCGACAGATCTGTATGCAATCAAAACATGGCACGGTCAGAAAAACTTGAGACATTATGAAAACCCCTTCTCTCAAGGGCTAGGCCATCAAGTTCCGTCACCGCGATATGGAAAATATGGGCCGTAGAACTCGCGCCGGCTCCTGATACCGAAACGAGAACCAGTTCGCATACCACAGGCACCTGGCTCACGATATGATCGGAAAGCAATCATCCGATATGCAGGATGGTACCATCAGTACTCTCCGCGGACCATGCAACCCCGAAGACACCCCGCATATTCGTTGACAACACGGAGATGTCAGTAATATCAGCTCTACAGGCTGCGGAGAATATACGAGAATACGTGCCACTTTTGTTAACACGAGCGGGGGGACCTTCCTCGGTCACCGCGTGGTGTTTGACGTCAGCCACCTGAGTAGTCGTTTCGCTAGCCGCTTCAAGTCATTTCCGAGGCGCACTGAAATCCTGGAAAGGTGCCAGTTCACGACTAAAGGGTCGCAGGGCTCAAAGGTTTGTTTGAGAATTTGCTCTATCAGATGTCGGTAATTCGGGTCGAGTAGAAGCCAGGTAGCACAAATGGAGTAGGAAGTACCATCAGAATATATCGGCTCTAATATTTAGTTCGGAGACTAGAATATTTCGGGCGTGTGACCCCCGGCCATCCGATGTACATGGAATCGACCGGGACTAAAGCGGGGATGTCAGCACGTCGGGAGGTAAAACCGATTTCGAACACATTGTGCGGTCTGCACAGCATGGCGAGTCCTGTCCTGTTGTATCGGATTCGACAAGATTCATCAAATAAAGGTGATAGTAGCAAGTGCAGCCGACCGTTCGTGAAGTCAACGACGAGGCGGATGGATTGTGCCGTGATATCTCCGAGTGACAAAACGAGACGACGCCGGTTGAGAATAGGAACAGGACTCGGAATTCCTTCAATGGCCGACCCACGAGAGAAGCTGTTCTATCGCGAATGGGGTGTGCGACATCAGCGCAAGTTTCAAAAAGACATGCTGGCAGGCACCCAAACTGAATTGCAAGGTTTGTGCCAGAAATGAGTCGCGGCTGACCTGTTAGCGCTTTAGCAGTAAGTACTGACCAGGAAATTTGTTTGATTCAACAACAGAGTGGCGACCAATTGTCATTTTCGGAGTCCAAATCGCCCCTTGCGGCGCGACGCGTGCAACATACAGTAAGTAAAGCGGATGATTCTCGACACAAGCCTGTCAGCCACACACAGCATGGCATATGCGTTCCCCGCTGCCAGCGGTTGAACAACTGGTGGGGGTCCGTGCGCTAACCTACTCAGGGTGTCAGATTTGCAAGGAGGCTATCTTAATTACTTCATAATTTCTGCTTACTTCCAGAGACGATTCCAGAGACGAGAGGTATGTCGCTTGTATGGTCTCGTTATTGTGACCTTAGGTGGCGTGGCCGACCACAAAAGAATGTTAAAAGCAAGGATGAGATTTACGCCAACCTTGCACCCACAAGCATCTCGCTCAGCGATGATCATATCGGTACTTGGTGTATTTACCCTCGCCATCGTGGTAGTGTCGACAGCGGGAGCCGCTAACTCTTCGAATGTCCCCGTGCCCCCCGGCGCTGTGGTGTGTGTCTCAATAGCTCATGAAACGCTAATCCTAACGAACTCAGTATGTCAACCCTATCAATTATAACGTCGTGGGCGCAAACTACACCCAATGACGTACCAACGACTCCTTCACCGTTGGATTTAACCTTACGAACACGCCGCCGCCTTTCATTCAATTTTTTGATCCTTCCTTTCTCAACGTTACGGGCCAGAGTGCAACTATTCGGTGTGTCGTGACCAGCCCCGGCTTTGCTTTTGCCCACGAGGCGCCGATCTATGTCCCTGACCTCAACATCGTCTTCTTCACCAGCAATGGTGGCGGATCTCTTGGATACAGCAGTTGGTACAATAATAGCGTCGTGTCGATGCTGAACATGACGCTCGTCGAGAATGCCCTTGCGTCCACCGCAGGCTCGGTCAACATACAAATTCAAACCGTAAGCAAAGCTGTTGATGACCGCGTCGAGGTTGCTCACCGTTGTCAAGCTAAACCTTTCCGATGTCGTGCAAATAGTCAATGGCGGCACTGGACCCTACAAGGGAAATCTCCTGTTCGTCACTTCTGGACAGCCTTTTGCCTCCTTCGGTCGTGGCCGTGAACCCAAGATTACCCTATAATGCCATCGTGCTCTTGGACAACTTTTACGGCAGGCAATTCAATTCTTTAAATGACGTCAAGGTATTGCCCGGCACAGATATTTTGTTTTTTACAGACCCTGCGTGAGCTTTCCACCGAACTCCCGAATTTGGAAACGGACAGGTTTTTCCAGTTACGGATGGCTCAATGGATTCCGCCCAGAACCGATGCTACCGTCCCAGGTGTACCGCTTTGATCCATCGACTGGGCAAGTCCGGGTCGTCGCAGATCAGTTCGTCCAGCCAAACGGCATCGCTTTTGCTCCCGATGGCAAGATTGCATTTGTGTAAGCGGAGACTAACGTGTAAGTATGTTCGACAGCTTATGTATACACCTCCAGGACCGACATTGGCTCAGCCGGTGGCAAATTGGGCAACAATGCGACTTTACCTGGGACGATGTAGGTACACTATGACAGTTACCAATATGATGTGGACCCAGTGACACAGTCGTTCAAAAACCGTCGTGTCCTCGCCTACAGTGACTCTGGCGTTCCGGATGGCATCCAACTCGACACAAACGGCAACGTGTATTCAGGTTGCGGCGACGGAACGCACGTCTGGAACCCCCAGGGCACGCTCATCGGGAAATTCTTCATAAACGCGACGGGTCCTGAGCTCATGTTCGCCAAGTCTGGCCTTCTCATTTTTGCTGATGAAAATGTATATCTGGCCAACATCACGGCGCGGGGAATCGACTTGGCTGCGTATTAGTGGGGATGGTTGGTGATTGATGCTGTATGTATTCATGCTTTAATCATAGCATTTTACGCCCGATGCAAAACGGTTGATTAAATCCGGTGCCTGGTTTCGGCGCCCTGGGCAAAGGACTTTTGTTTCCTGTCCTTGGCAATGTGGAATGCGTTACACTTGCAGTCTTCCACCACCCAGGGACCGCAAGACTGTGACGTCGCTGTCTTCAAGGGCCACGTTGTGAAGCCATGCACGCCTCCGCAAATGGTCATCGCGCCCCACGCAAGTCGAGACGAACACACAGCGATCCAGGGCAGCGATATGTAACCCCACCATACACTCTTCGGTGGCCAGCTGCGTTACGCCAAACCACAGACCCAAGAGGAATGACCGCTCGACCTGGCACGCCCTACCCGTTTGTTTCCCAGCCGCTGTACCCAACAGCAACCAACATGCCGACCTCAGCTTTCCCGCGACCCCCGTCGCCTCAGCGAAGTCCATCTACTCAACAAAGTATCAGGTCGCCACAGGCACCTCATACTGTCAAGGATATCCGCCCAATACTCAACCACGTTCCGTCTGCAGTGCCACATCCACACCCATATTCGGTCGCCTGGGGACCAGCACAAGGCCATGGCTTTCCAACTCCCTCTCAGCAGCCACTATCGCCATTCCAGAGCGCGGGCATGCAGCGTCAAGGATCGCAGCACACCGTCTATCAACAAGCACCCGCAGGCGTGTATCAGATCACTGCCGCAACGCACGTGTCGCACCATTCGCACTATCCGTCCGTGCACCGTCATCCGAGCACGTCACAGCCCACTCACCAGCGTTCTCGGTCACGGCCTCCGAGCGCTGCGTCACATCGATATGCATCGAGCATTACCCAGCCCATGTACGGCCACGGAGGCTCCGCGAGCTCGCACACGTCGCTGAACGGTCCTTCCCAGAGGGCTCACCGCGCGACGACCCCGCCACACCTGGTACATCAGTCGGGCACTGGGCTCGCCCGCACGCCCTCGGTATCGCCCCACAGATCGCCCTCGCACACGCGTATGCCCCCGTCTGGCACATCTGAAACCATTGCCCCCGCCAACTGGGAACCACACAAGCTCGAGAAACACCACACGGCCCCGTCTCCGCCGCTCGCCGCTCGCGAGCTTCGTCGCAACACGCATCGTCCACCGCTGCCTGCAAACTATGACGGCCAGACACAGACGCGCTATGTCAGCATGCTTCTTGCACTGGATGGCATCTCCCCGCTGTTCAACGTCCTCGCGGCCTTTTTCACCTGGATACTGCTCGCCGGGTTCCTGCTCTTTCCAGGCACGTTCGCGTCTTTCAAAAACGCACCGGCAGGGACCCCTCAGAGTGATATCCTGACTGTGGTCAACCACTTCCCATTGTAGGCCCATCCCTCGAGATGATGTCACATTCATTAAATGATCTCGATTTGAAACAGGTATGCCATTGCATGGTTGTGCACAGGTATCGGTGCAGCCGGCATGATCTGGCTTTGGTGGCGATGGCACCACAACTATATCTGGCTTTCGAACCGCATCTTCATGTGAGCACTATACCATCCGACAGAATTGGTTTTGCTCACGTTTTCAACGTGCGTTGTAGCCCTGGATGCCTCAACTCTATCGCTGGGGTTATCTCAACCTTGTCGAGTATCTACGGGGCACAGGCTGGCGTGTTTGGTGAAAGTGAAAAATCGACGATTATCGTGACGAGCGTGGTGTCGTTGTTCTGTGGGACATTGGTGCTACTGTACGAATTTTGGTGGATACGAAATCTCAGGTTGGAACACGACCGGATAGTGGGGGTTGAGTTGGCTGGGAAGCATGGAGAGGGTGTTTTGGGCGAGAGGAAGAGGGGGCTGAGTTGAGCAGCGGATGTGATCTGGAGATCTTTCTCCTAATCTTACAGGGCTATGATGAAACAAACCCTGCACTCTGCGCTTTCATAGGCGAAGCAAAACGTGAATCTTGTGCGGACATGTCAAGAGGCTAGAGCGGTTCGCTTCTTGGGACCAAAGTGAGAACACGAGTGCACCGCGCGAAGAGGAAGCGTCCACGCCTCAAGGCAATGCGCATAGGTCCGCGTATCAATGGGTTTCAGGAGCCGGAGCCGGATCTCAGACACAGGGGTATGAATTGCGTAGATTGCAACAGACAGCAGATGACATTATGAGACGCTTAGCAGTTGGGCTACCTTGGAGGACACTTCTGAGGAGGAGAGATTGTCCAGCTCAACGTGCTTTTCGACACCGCGCTCTGCGGAGAAGAGTTTAGGACTGCCATCAACATGCGTGTGCGGAAGAGAACACACCGAAACGAGCAAACACGCGTGCGGGGGTGCCGCTGGCCTCCCTGATCAGAACCGGCAAGTCTGGGTTGTGCTTCTTGATGACTGGGTACTCGGAGACGACGAATTGGCTTGGGCTGGGTTAACCTTTGAGTCAGCTGGTCTTCGACGGCTCACCGTGTTCCCGCAGATGCCTGGGCTGTCTGGCAGCACAGGATACGAATCTCACGGAGTGCTGGAGAGAACGCTTTTGCAAACGAGGACATGACGGAGATGAGTGTTTGAGTCGCAAGTGTTTTATTACATAATACGAGGCGGTTGTCAAGTTGACCTCAACGCTGCCCGCTGCAGTTATCCGCCCAACTCTGCTAATGGACGACGAGCAGAAGCGACAACAGGAAGACTGGCTCAACAGCCGCAAAAACAGACTCCCTTCCTTCACAGAAGTTCTGTCCAGAAGGACAAGACCCCCAGTAGACTTGTTCATGTTCTAGTCAGTCCCACCGTGGCTTGTCGCGCAAGCTGTTGCATTGACCCGGGACAGCCTTTTTCTTCAGCGGGAGGGTGCAGAGGATATATTGGATTTTTGGCTCGACGTTCAACAGCACGAGAACCTTTGCAGAGCCTATTTCAAGGACGTCCGCAAGTCTGGGCGATCCATCAAGGAGGACTGGCCGCAGTACTGGGACTATGCGCGTCGGCGCGGTTCAATATACGGAACAGTCGTTGGCCTCCAGCCGAACGCGGGGAAGCGAAGTACGGCCAGCACGGGCGACGTGTTAAACGACCAAGAAAAACAAGCGCTTGCTGCTACCGGGGATGAGAAACGTGCTGGTGGTCGTTCGGTTAGCCCACACCCACGAGCGTCTGGTGTCGACAAGGAACGAATCGCGTCTGCATCGCCTACGGGCGAATACGATCCGCCTCGCTCGACCACCCCGTTCTCACTGTCAGGGCGTACACCCACACTATTCAACCTGCGACGAGCTTCACGTGCACCCACGATCATTCCCCGTTCTGCTGCAATCACCCGCATGGACCTCATTGCGTCTGCGGAGCGCATCTACCTCCGATACATGTCCCCTGCTGGCACCGTTGGATCTCCTGAGAATCATGAGATCTACCTCCCTCCCGCCCTCCGCATACACACTTTCCCCTTGAGCAGCACACAGGAACCAAAGACGCCGAGCGAACTAAACATGATGGCGCACATACCCGATATGTTCCACGCGCAAAAGGAGTACTGCTTTCGTGCCATGGAGCAGGACGCGTTTCCGCGTTTCCTCAGAGCCAAGGCGTTTGGCAATCTGACGCCACTATCTGCTCTAGTACGCCTCGTGTTGGGCCTGCTGATTCTCTGGGTCGCGCTGGCCACCGCGTTCTCACTCATCTTTCTTGACGTACATCCGAAATCCAAACGTTTTTTTGTGCGTTTCTGTTTGTGGACTAGTCTACATGCACCTCTAACGTGTTTTCACACAGCTCTTCCTCCCTTTTACGTTTGCGATTCTTTTCCTCATCTCACATCAATACGAGCTTGATCCGATTCTCGTTTTCCTGGGCCAATCAGAATCGACCCCTTTTCGCACGCTTACGATCCGCGAGCCATATGTGAAGAAGTTGCTCCTTGGCCGTGCCATCTGGGTTACGACGCTCGTCGCCATCTGCGTGACGGCGCTGACGCTCATCTTTTGGGCTGTCCCAGGACATCGACTGTGATGCATGGTGTGGGCTCATGTAACGGGCATCGACGGGAAGAACATGGACGCATGTGCAGGGGACAGTGAGGGACTGAGTGGACTTGTGCGATGTGACACTCTCGGATAATCTCACCCAGCTCAGAACTAGGATTTCTTTCTTCGTCTCTTTCCTTTCTTATTCTTTTATCTAGTTATTCAACATCTCCCCTTTGCCCACCTTATATTTTATCCTAATCCTTTGGCTGTTCTTTACCTCTATCCCCGTTGCTTTGCTTCGGTCTCGCTTTGGGTCCATTTTCTTTATTCCTTGTTTCTTGTTACCCAGGTGCGTTCACATACCCTGTCGACACTTGCTGGCCCTGCCGCGCACAATAGGCACCACATCGTTATGCTCTCGTTCGTTTACCAACGATTTGTTATGACTTGTTATCTTGTTCTAATGTATCTCCATGGTATTGACACATCGCGACCACCTGAGGCAAGTGCGGTTCTCTCGCAATGATCCTTCAAGTAGGAGCGCCGAAAGATTGCCGCTCGTCTTTCGTTCCGATGACCGGTCGCAGCTGCGATGTCCCACGTAGTCACCACACTCGCGCCACACCCGTCAAGCTCCTTGAAACACACATCAAATTGGAACGCAGGTATCTAGGTAATAATCGCTATGCTGTGGGGTAGGACAACATCTAATGGATGGCGATGCTGTAGGCCAAACTGAAAGAAATCGGGATGAACAAGGCAGAACACATAGAACACGACCAGCACGTACGTGTCAAACTTGCCAGTTCCGGATGTCACTTCTGTCCCACCCTGCACAGTTTTGAGGTACTCCGACGACCGGATATGTCCATTGTCGATGAGGTACTGGTTTTAGGGCGTCAGGGATGCATCAGCGTCGGGCAGGGTGACAATGCTTACGCTGAAGAAATGATGCATGTCTCCGACAAACGAATGGATAGTCCCGTCAGCGGGCATGAACGAGTAAACGGGGTTGACACCGTTGGAACCCGCAAAGACGTTCCTGCGATATCGCCCGATCAAGCTCACTCCGGAAACCCCCCATACAACTTACCATTTATGCTCGTCGATGTCGAGGTTGCTTGCAAGAGGAACGGGCTGACCGTCGGAGTCGTATTCCTCGCAGATCGGTCGCGCACCAGAGGTACTGAGCCATACCATGACCTCGTTTGCATTAGACCCGCCTTTGGTGTGCGACGTGAAGATATCGTATGCAACGTCAGCTACAACGTTGCCACCGCTCTGGGTCCAATCCCATTTGGACTAGGACATCGCACTCAGTGAGAAGCGAAGATGAACTAGGAGAGAAAGAAGACGCACAGGAATGTGGGAGACGGCACTGAGCTGTTGATTGACGCCGTCGTCGAGCTGGATGTTGGAGAAACTCGTGATAGCGTCGTTATCATACCACGAGTAGTTTGTGGACCACTTGACGGTGTTGCCCTCGACAGATTCGAGCGTGGCGCACTGCCAGCCAACTGCACCAGATGACCCCCAGAGATTCGTCAATAGCGAATACTGTCCCGCTGGGATTGTAGCCCACTGGTCACATTTTTTTTCAGGATGAACTTGCTGACGAGCTTCGAGATGAGAGAATGCAGAAACGAAGGGAAGGGGCACTGCAAGCAGAGCAAACCAAGAGAACATCGGGATAGTTTTTGTTCATGAAACACGCTAGTCTAGCTGCTTAAATACTTTGGCAGAGAGGTTGCAGCAGGCAACATGCGGGTCGCAACGGAGTAGTAATTCTGGCCGATTATTAGCTGAGACATGGCGATTAGTACTGTGATGCTCGGGCGCGCCACTAAAGATTATTAATGCGGGACCAAAAGATGCTGGCTGCGGGAAGAGATGAAACAAACGTTGGGCAGAAACCATAGTGATGGTAACCAATTCTTGGGCCTACCCCAGCTATGTAAGCGGGGAAATATTTAAATCGAGGACGTGAAATTCACCTACCGGTTTACTCGTGGAATGGTAATCGTGATGGTATAAAACAACGCCAAGTGAGCATCATCAGAGTATTGGCGGCAGTACGACCACTACTTGTCAGTACTATTCGGCAAGCGTATAATGACATGATAACCTGACACACACGTACACTGGATAAATTTAAGTGTTGGAGCCATCAGAAGCACTGAGCAGATTGCACCTGAAACTCAGTTGGCAAGGCCGTATCACCGTGGGCACAGACTCACTCTCCCAAAGATCCTACTCCAGAAGAGTTGGCAGCCGGGAGGCTGGTGCCAGAACCTGCCAGCGTCTTTTTGGTCTTCGTTTTCCCAGCTGCACATGGACTCCTATGGCGACCGGGTCTTCTTTATTTTTAGCAGGGGAGTCGTAGGGTGCGATATCCGTATATCTAATACACCCGACTACTATAGCTCTTGCCCGCTGAGAGAATCGTACTTGTTGGCACGCTGAACAAATGGCGTAATGCTGTGCAAATGCACCGTCAAGTTAGTAGGGCCCTCCTTTTCGTATCACGACGAGAGGCTCGTTACCAGAATATCTCATGGGATTGGCACCTAGAGTCACGATGGTCTTGCCGCCATTATACTTTCATCGAGGTTTATGCTAAGCCTTCACCGTCCTTGGACAAAGCCTAATCTATGAAAGCACCTACTCTCTTATGCGCACGACGGGAATCGATTCTGCTTGGCTAGTGAGTAATTCTTGCATCGAATTTCCGCAACCAAATCTCCAGTCTACTAAACCAACTCAGTTGTCATGGTCAGTCAGGCGTGATCAGCCTTTGTACTATGGCACGTCTTTTC
>JBBPUG010000140.1:0-40449 GCA_038094535.1 Tubosaeta aff. alveolata
AATCAACTGCGACTTGCTCTCGAGGACCCAGCGGACAAATATTCTCGTGAGCAAGCACTCAGCGCCGTGGATGAGTTTGTAGCAGGATGCATATCTTCTGAGGAACCTGAAGCGCAGCTTTTCCGAGCGGAAGAAGAGCTCCAAATCATTCATGACGGTGTCGTAGACCATACATCACTCGGACACACGGAAGTCTTTCTCGATGTTCTCTACCACCTGCGTCCGCTTCTTTCGTCGACCTCCATCATTTCGACCTGGTTTGATTTGGTCCTGCGTCCCGCTCTCAGAGAACCAAGGCTACCGACCATCTCTGTTACCCATGCCAAAGAACTCATTATTTTCGCTGCCGAGAACGAGGATCGAAGATACCCGGAAAAAGTGCGCGAATTCCGCAGACGGTTGATGGACCACCTTTTGGATGCCTATCATGAAGGTTTCGGAGATGATATCCTAGAATGGGCCAAACTTGATGAACAGCAGCGGAACAAGAGGCATTTGTGGAAGAGTAATCTCGAGGATGCACTCGTAAAGTTTGGTTTGGAATCCCCAATGGTACGTATCTCTGATGGATGTTAACTTTGAACCTGCTTAATCTCGCCCAGGCTTTCATGGCACAAGTTGAAACTGTGTTCGCAGCCCCTGCGTCCCGTGTCCAACTCTTGATCCTACTTGACCGGTTTACCTCGGCCCCCGAATTCAAGTCACAAGCAGCAGACTTCGCTAGGCATCCACTGATGAATAGCCTGTTAAATTCCATTCTGCATGATGCCTCGACTGTGTGCACGGTTGGCTTCACTATGCTCGTCAGGCTACTTCCAATATTTGCAGTCAAGGCTTGTGAGGAGCTCAGGGCATTGCTTCCGCGGTTGTTCGTGATCCTAGCTAGGATCATTTGCTGGGAGGAACGATCCAGTCCACTCCTGCAGCCTCCTCTCCCGGTGGATGGCGATGACGGGCGGCCTGGTACCGAGCAACAAATTGATGATTATGGGGGACGCGCTGTACCTGAGCTACGCCACGAGCTTGGCTGGGAGAGGGTGGAGCCCACTCTCGCTGGATCGCCTGCTCCGCCTCCGGACGCATACTTCTCGTGCCTTTACTATCTTTTTCCCTGCAACCTTCTCCGTTTTGTTCGCGGCCCCGTTGCATACTTGCGAGATAGGAAGTATGAAAGCCCATATGCTGTAAACTGGGAGGATGCACTCGACGAAGACAACATACGAAGCAAATCAGAGGTGCGAATACTTCTCCGTCTGTCTTTTTCCTGTGGGCAGCACTCATCGCGCATTTTAGCCCCTTCTCCGCAGCCTCGTGGTCAATCCACGGGTCATATGGCGGGACTGGCTCCAGGAGCTCACCGAACCTGATTCCTGGGCTAACTATAGCATCTCCCGGATAGCCAGCGAGTGCTTTATGCTCAACGTCCACAATAACGCTCTTGGCTCCCGGTCCCCATTTATTTCTATCGAAGGGACCGGAACAAGATCCGACTTCCCGCTCTCTATGACTCCAGACAACATTTCCGGCGTGCCGACCCCCCATCCTCCTCATGTCATCCTCCCGTCCGCAAAACCCCGTATATCACTCCAGGATATGGTTGCCACTTCCGTCGCTTTGAAATCTAATCTCGAGGTTGACATTGAAAAGCCTAGCTTGCCATGGTCAACAATATTGCTCTCACCTGGAAGTAATCATACGACGAAAGTGAGCACCAAACAGCCTCCCGAATCAATGGGAGGAGATGCGCAGTTGTCGTCACACGTAGCCGAAGCGATTTCGCACTTGCAACGTGAGGTCCTTTTGTTGAGAAGCGAGCTCAACTTCGAGCTTTGGTTTTCGAGAGAAAACGTGTGTCATATTGGGAGGCTTCACCAGGATCATGTCCTTTCGAAGAATGCAGAAGCTGATCGTCAAGCCCTTGTAAGACCTCAGGACTTATTGGTGCGATGAATGTGATGTTGATGTTGTACAGCACAACAAGCTACGTCAATACAAGGCGCAAGTTCAGAGCCTGGAGCAAGAGCTGAAAGAACACCGAGAACAGTCCTCCTCGGCCAAGAACAAATATGCGGATTGGAACACAGAACTACAGAAGAAGCTCAAAGAGTCTCGAGAGGAGAAGAAAGCCTGGGTCTCGGAAGCGGCGGCATTACGCACCGCAGAGAAGGAAGCAAGGGTAAGCAATCGTCGCATTTTCAGGAATCCTCGCTCATTGAGGGCCAAACAGGCGCTCTTTGCTGCTCAAGGCAAACTACTGGCTGACGCAGAGAAGGCGGTGTTTGAATTGCAGACCCAACAGAAGGAAAACCAGCACAAGATTGACCGACTTCATGATTACGAACGGCAAATCGAGCAACACATTCGTATGCAGAAACTTTGGTAGGGTACCATGCATGATTAAATGAGAGGCGGACTGACGTGCTGCAGGGATGCAGACTTTCAAATGTTCAATTCCAGGGGTGAAGAAATTGAGCTGATAAAGAGCAAATACAAACAGATGGAGGTGCTTTTAGAGAGCCACATTAAAGTACGCGACAAATTGGAGGACGAAGCACGGTGGGATTCGCGTACTGGCAGTGACTTATTTGAGCTGACGATCGTATACAGGGCATACCGCCGTCAGAATCAGGCACTGGAGGCTAGGCTTGCACTCATGCAGAAAAAGTGTGATGCTTCACGTCGCATACCTGAAGCAGAGATTACTGCGATTGTCAGAGAAAAATCAGAGCTTGCGGCTGCAAATGCCAAACTGCGGGAGGACAACGCAGAGTTGAAGGACGAGATGGACGAGATGGGGGCGGTGTTGGAGGGACTGAAGGCTCAATTGAGTGGCCAACGAGGGCTTGTCTACGACTCACGACAACGGACAAATACTAGTGTAGTAGTGTAGTGGTCCCGGATAGGCAAGTATTATGCTTACGCCTTGTCGAATATTCTCGAAGGAACGGCCTTGCGCGTCGTCGAATCTTCTCGAACAAATGAGAAACTACATAAAGCAGGGGCAACCGAGACGCGTCTCTTCGTTTCTTTTCCCCCCTCACAGCATTCTCTCCTCTCCTTGTCTTCCTACTCGGTGAGCCACGCGTGTCGTTCCTCTCAACATACGCACACCTAACCCCTCTCTAGTTCAAAATGGCATCCGAGAGCTTTGGCTTTCAGGCTGAAATCAGTCAACTCCTCGACTTGATCATCAGTAAGTGTCATCTCTGCGACCAGCTCCTGATGTCGCTTAACCCCATTATCAGATACGTTTTACTCCAACAAGGAAATCTTCCTTCGAGAGCTGATTTCTAATGCCTCCGATGCCCTCGACAAAATACGCTACTCTTCTTTGACCGACCCCTCGGTTCTGGAGACTGGCAAGGAGCTTTGCATTCGCATCATCCCCGATAAGGACAACAAGGTTCTTTCTATCCGTGACACTGGTATCGGTATGACCAAGGCCGACCTTGTCAACAACTTGGGTACTATTGCCAAGTCTGGTACCAAGGTTGGTCGTTTTATCTTGACATTGACTCGTCCTGAACATGTTCGTTGTGATTTAGGGATTTATGGAGGCCCTCAGTTCTGGTGCTGACATTTCCATGATTGGTCAATTCGGTGTCGGTTTCTACTCTGCATACCTCGTTGCGGAACGTGTTCAGGTCATCTCCAAGCACAACGATGACGAGCAGTACATCTGGGAGTCTGCCGCGGGTGGCACCTTCACCATTACGCCCGATACCATCAACCCACCCCTTGGTCGTGGAACTGAGCTCCGCTTGTACTTGAAGGAGGACCAGACCGAGTACCTCGAGGAGAAAAAGATCAAGGACATTGTGAAAAAGCACTCCGAGTTCATATCATACCCTATCCAGCTCGCGGTGACCAAGGAAGTCGAAAAGGTCTGTTGTAGTTCGTGCTCATCTCGCTTGGTTCTGAACATTCGTCCTCAGGAGGTCGAAGACGAAGAGGAGGAAGGGAAAGAGGAACAAGAAGAATCCAAGATCGAGGAGATCGATGACGAGGACGACAAGGCCAAGGAAAAGAAGACGAAGAAGATCAAGGAGAAGCAGGTCGTCAATGAAGAGCTCAACAAGACGAAGCCTATTTGGACGCGCAACCCCCAGGACATCACCACTGAGGAATACGCTGCCTTCTACAAGTCGCTCACAAATGACTGGGAGGACCATCTTGCCGTGAAGCACTTTTCTGTTGAAGGTCAGCTTGAGTTCAAAGCTATCCTCTTTGTTCCTAAGCGGTAAGCGATTTGGGCTCTGTTATGCTGTCGGAGCTCACATCCCTCGCAGTGCTCCTTTCGATCTGTTCGAGTCCAAGAAGAAGCGCAACAACATCAAGCTCTATGTCCGCCGTGTCTTCATCATGGACGACTGCGAAGATCTCATCCCCGAATACCTTAACTTCGTCAAGGGTATCGTCGACTCTGAGGATCTCCCTCTCAACATCTCTCGTGAGACGCTACAACAGAACAAGATCCTCAAGGTTATCCGCAAGAACATTGTCAAGAAATGCTTGGACCTTTTCACTGAGATCGCCGAGGACAAGGATAACTTCAACAAGTTTTACGAATCCTTTGGCAAGAACTTAAAGCTCGGTATCCACGAGGATGCGCAAAACCGTAGCAAGCTCGCTGAATTCTTGCGCTTCTACTCGACCAGGTCTCACGAAGAACAGACGTCGCTCAAAGGTACGTGTCCATGGTTTCTACGCGAGGATCGACGATTTACGATGACTGCAGATTACATTACGCGTATGCCGGAGATCCAAAAATCTATCTACTACCTCACGGGTGAATCTCTTGCCGCGGTGAAGGATTCGCCGTTCCTCGAGGTCCTGAAGAAGAAGGGCTTCGAAGTCTTACTGCTCGTTGACCCCATCGATGAATATGCTGTCACGCAACTCAAGGAGTTCGAGAATAAGAAACTGGTTTGCGTGTCGAAAGAGGGCCTCGAACTTGAGGAGACCGAGGAGGAGAAGAAGGAGCGTGAGGAAGAAGCGAGCCAGTTCAACGACTTGTGCACGACCATCAAGGAGGCTCTTGGAGACAAGGTCGAGAAAGTCGTCGTTTCCAACCGTATCACTGATTCGCCTTGTGTTCTTGTCACTGGTCAATTTGGCTGGTCATCAAATATGGTACGTCGAGATGGCCTGGTATGATATTACAACACTGAACGATGTCCCACAGGAGCGTATTATGAAGGCGCAGGCCCTTCGAGACTCGTCGATGTCGTCGTACATGGCATCAAAGAAAACGTTGGAATTGAACCCTCGCAATGCGATCATTAAGGAACTCAAGCGCAAGGTTGCGGAGGACAAGGCTGACAAGTCCGTCCGGGATCTGACGTACCTTTTGTTCGAGACGGCACTTCTCACGTCTGGCTTCTCGCTCGACGATCCCACGTCCTTTGCGAAGCGCATCAACCGGATGATCAGTTTGGGTCTTGATGTGGACGAGGACGAGCCCATAGCTGAGGTGGCGGAGGAGGCACCAGTAGACGAGCCCGCGTCCACGTCGGCGATGGAGGAGATTGACTAGGGGTCTTGAACACAATCGCAAATCGTATATCTGTATCATCATCACTTAAACATTGCATCCATTTTTTTACAAATACGTTTTGATGAGTCACTGTGATGTGGTGTGCCTGGAACGCAAACGTTGGCGTGACTTGTCAGAGTCACTTTCCAAATGTGGTAATCAGTGGGGCGGTCAGCCTCGCGGCATGCGCGTTCCGCTTGTTTTAACCTCCATTCAACATGCTTTAAGGCCCTCTGAACCCTCCTCTACACCAATGCCTTCAATCCTTGCACCAACTCCCCGCCACCCTCCACAGCAACCCCAGCTCCTCGCCCAGGACCGCCAGCCCGTTCGTGACCCTCCCCCTTTCTCACATCTCCCACAGCACACTCTCCGCGCGGGCGTGTTCCCGCAACCACCGCGCCTTTTGTCTCCAGTAAGACTGCACGAACCACCCTTTGTACGTCCGATGCTTTCCGTTGCGCCGTCTCTGACGTGCCTCCGCAGAACCCAAAGTCACCCACCCCATGCGCGCCATCGCACAAGAGACGTTCAACGTCCCGTCTGCTCGCTCGCTCTACCAGGCGCCGTCGCCTCGTACAGCGCGTAGACTCCCCTTTTGATGCCTTTGGACGGTCATCCATCTTCGATCACCTCCCTTGGATCTCCGCCCTTGAGATGCCAACCCCTGTCAACTGTGACATCGCGGACCTTTCTCAGTTGCCTCTTGATGAGGATCCTCTGACATTTTCAGAGACAATGCCTGCTTCTGGACCTGTGCGTCGCAGGAAAATATCTCTGCGCTCGAATCCCATCGGAAGCAACCCCGAGCCACCCCCTAGCGAGTCACTCGTTAGGCAGCCTTCCCCAATCAACCAGCCCACCAGTCCATTGCCAGAATGCCCGAGAACACCGCCGCCCCATCTTCCATTCGATCCGAGCAGAGTGACATTTCACAAGCTCATGCCCGTCTTCTCACGCGGCATCCATCCCAGCACTCCATTCTGAGCCAATCCCATTGTCCACCCTCATTTGATCTTATCGGCATATAATCATCCATCTGACCCAGTTAATCGCGGGCATCTGTTCGCCATCTACGAAAACCAGGCAGCGCCCTACCTCAACTCCAAGATGTACTTGTACCGAGGCTTGCCTTCATGCTCACGTTTATTTACTTTTTTTTATATCATGGACCATACCTATGACTTGGACATGTAATTTCGCTCGCTCGCTCCCTGTTTCCATATCATTACATGATTCACGTATCTGACGTTCTATGACGATATTAATGCTTTTCATTGGGGATTATGTAATCTAAGTTTTACCAACTATACAGTTCTGATCTAATATGTTCTCACGTATACCCACTAAGCCAGTTATCCTCCATCATCGCAGTTCCACCATCTTGCCATGGAAAACGATCAGGTCGGTACTCCGTTCTATTGTTTTGAACGACTCACGCATAGTGTATAGGGTGTTCTCGTTGATCTCTACGTTCCCCGCAAGTGCGCAGCTACTAGTAAGCAGCAGCGATGTGTACTCAAACGCCGTCCGGTTCACGTGTGCTGTAGACCGCCTGATTACTTCCAAGGACCATGCGTCGGTCCAGATCAACGTCATTGACGTTGATGCCAACGGCCGTGCGCTGAGCACTTACACTTCCTTTGCGCTGTGTGGGCAAGTCCGCTCGCAAGGCGAGAGCGACGATTCCCTTAACCGACTCGCCACCAAAGCTGGGCGTGAGTTATCGTCTCCACCACCTGACACAATGCTGACCAGTCTTCTATCGCTCCTGTGGGTGTGGGTCGCGCAGTGCTCCGAAATGTGTGGTCGTACCAAAAGTAACTGTATTCGTAGTACAAAAGCATTGCCACAAATTATTTGGATTGTCCTCCACCGCAGCGTCTGCTCATGCGTCCTGCCGACCTCTCTCTCTCCGTCATATCCGTAAGATCAGAACATCCGTCTGAATCCGACTCGCCTAAACACCTCTACAGTCTGGCTCCATGGTCGAAATAAAGCACACACCCTCTCTATCCACCGACGAGGAGAGCAAGTACAGACTCCTCTACAGCAAATCCAAGGTCTATGTCAACCCCACCGCCTACGCGAGGGACAACATCCCTGGCTTCGTGGCCCTCGTCAAACGCGTACGTTGCCATCCCGCATAGCAACAATATCTCACATCACTCGTAGGAGGCTGTAAATCCAATCTATCTCCTCGCTTGGATTCCAGAGACCCTTTTAAACGAAAAGGGAGCGGAGGAATGGGACAAGTTCATCAGGATCGAGGAGAAGGCCACTTCGGACGAAGAAGACGAAGGTCTATCGCCTCGCCTCGCCAATACTCTCGCTGACTGTATACCCACAGACGCTGTTCTCATTGACTTGCCAACTCAGCGACCAGAGTCATACGCGTTCTCTGTCCCTCTGACGTCCATATACTCCCTCTTGGTCCACCCTCCCACACTCTCTTCCTGGTGTTCGTTGCTGCGATTGCTCGTCGCCTGTATGCTGACCCTTGTTAACAGACGGCACCGTAGGCATCAATCTTATCAATGGTTCCACGCTCCCGACTCTGCATTTTCACGACGACGAGTCACTTTCAATCACCCTCGCATCGCGTTCACGCCACCAAAGAGATTCTTCGAACGCATACCCACCCAATTCTCCTACCTCGTCAGGATCTGTTGTTCGTCCGCCTGTATCCTGGGGAGGGGAAGACCTCTTGTCACGGTTACGATGCTATGCCCATCTCCTGCGTTCATCTCTTCAACCCACCCTCTTCATAGTCGATCCCTCGAAAGCGGACATAGAAACGCATTCTACCCAGCTGTTCGACGATGATGCCGTAGATGACATCCTTGCGCAATCATCATACGCCAACTCCCACTCACCCGTCCCAGCTCACCGCCGTCCCAAGCCAATCTCTACTCCACTCTCGCCCGATAACCCCTATCCGAACCGCACGTCAGTATTGCATCGTTCGCTCTACCCCCCCTCTGTCTCTACGACACAAAACACATCCCACGCACGCCTTGCGCTTCTACAGTCCTTTTCGAACATTACACGCGCGACGCGTCATGCTGCACAAAACATCTTGTCTCACCCTCTTGCAAAGCCCATCGTCCCACATCTTCCCGACCCCGTCAAATCTCTGGTGAGCGCCAACGGCGAGTGGGAGTGGGGCAGTTGGGTCGAGAAAGGTGGCGTCGGAGAGTTTGAGAGCGCCCGCGTTTATCTTGCTCGCTGGGCGCGAATCGTAGCAGAGGAGGGTGACAGGGCGAGGAGGAGAGAAGCGCAAGCATTGCCTGCATCATCCCCAGACTTGGCAGAGGAGACATCTTCATTGGGGGTGTTTGAGCTGTTGCATTCCACAGTTAATCTCCCTACGCCCAAGGCATCGAGAGATCCTCACAACCCCGTTGACGAGGAAACGTGGAAAAAATGGTTCGCGGCAGATGGGCGGCCAAAAGTGAGGATCGAAGAAATGCAGCGGGAGGTGTTTAGGAGGGGGATAACACCTGCAGGAACACTCAGGAAGAAAATCTGGCCTTTCCTTCTTGGAGTTCACGCGTGGGATGTTGACGCCAAGGAACGCAAGAGGAGATGGGAGGAAAAAAAGTTTGTACGGTCTTTCAAGCACCTGGGTGATGCTCATGAATCCGCGCAGGAAAGATTACCAGGAAATTAAGAGTGAATGGTGCGGCGTCTCGGAGGTTTTTGATCGACAGGACGTTCTCGAAGAACGGCATCGCATTGATGTGGACTGCCGTCGCACGGATCGCACCCACCCCCTCTTCTCCTACAGTTATGAAGACGCCTCTGGTGACTCCGGGGCAGAGCGTGTTCACCGGGGATATGCCACCATTTCACCCCAGATCGCCGATATTGGAGCACAGTCTCCCAGTAACGAACATATAGACCGCATGGGTGGGATTCTCTTAACATACAACTTTTATGACAAGGATTTGGGTGAGTCTCGCGAATGCGTCGCAACACCCGGCTCTGACCACGCCGGTGAAGGATATGTGCAAGGAATGTCCGATCTTTGCGCGCCGTTGTATGTCGTGATGGATGCGGAAGAAGAATTGACGTTCTGGTGCTTTGTAGAAGTCATGAATCGCATGGTGCGTGTTTATGAATCCGAGTGATTTGATACTTATACCTGTCCAGGGCCAAAATTTCCTTCGAGACCAGAGCGGCATGAAGAAACAGTTGTCTACCCTGCAAGAACTCATCAATGTCATGGATCCTGAACTGTATCGGCATTTCGGTTTGTAACTACTGTACGCCACGAGCGCTGCCTTGTTGATGCGCCTCTTTCACAGAGAAGACCGAGGGGCTCAACTTGTTCTTCTGTTTCCGGTGAGCTGAGCTATGGAGTCTGTCAAATGCGTCTGATGTAACCGCTAGCTGGGTGCTGATCGCATTTAAACGCGAGTTCCCCTTCCACGACGTATTACGGCTCTGGGAGGTGCTTTGGACAGACTATTACAGCAACAACTTTGTCCTCTTTGTAGCGCTTGCCGTTCTCGAATCGCATCGCGATATGATCTTGCGTTACCTTGTCGAGGTTTGTTTACACGATCCCATCAATTCGTGGACCATTCTCACCTTTACATCTCCAGTTCGATGAAATCCTGAAGGTGAGTGGTGGTGGCACTGTTACCCTCCATGGACAGACGTCGATTTTTCACCAGTATTGCAACGAACTCAGCATGACCATTGAGCTTGATTCCACCCTTGCTCAAGCAGAAGTGCTCTTTCTATCGTATGCGCAGCTCGTGGCCGACATTGACCGCCGACGTGCGGAACAAGGCGGTCTGGCTTCGACCTCGAGTACTCTGATCCATCGCCAGAATGCTGCTGGTGGAAAGAATGTGAGTGTCGCACTTCCAACACTCAGCGAGAACATGAGAGAACTCCTGAAGGCGGGGAGATGACCTGTGAGCACCTTGCTTTCTATTTAGTAAGAGAAGATTGTATTGGACCCGGACTGTATTATACCATGTTGGCTTAGCGCACGCGTGGCGTTCTCGCTTGTGCAAGCCCTTTATCAACGCCCGCCACTGACTCCATGTCGAACTTGACGGTCTTGCGAGGGTATGCGCAAAAGGCGAAACCTGAGACGCTGCCGCCGTCAGTCTTGTTTGAGTACACCGACAGCTGTCTGACGGTGTTCGACGCGTTCCCGAAATCAATCTTTCACTTCCTGGTCTTGCCACGCGTCAGACCGCCACTGGGCGTATTGGAACTTACCAACCTGCGTACGCTGCTCAAGTGCGACAAGGCCCACGCGAAACAGGTGCTCGTGGATCTCAACGATGAGGCCAACAAGATCAAAAAGATGATCCGCGAGGAGATGCAGAGCCGGTACGGTTTCAAGTGGGAGATCTGGACGGGCTTTCACGCCGTCCCGAGCATGGAGTGAGTCCCGTCTTCGAATCGCTACTTGGCTGTCGGGTGTTGAGCACGCTGCGCCACAGACATTTGCACCTGCACGTCTTGTCCAACGACCTGTGCTCGGAGAAGATGAAGCACAAGAAACACTATAATTCGTTTCACCCCAGGCTTGGTTACTTTTTGCACCTGGACGAGGTCCTGTCGTGGTTTGACGAGGAACCGTCTTATTTCACGCGCGTAAGTGGTCGTCGCGTGTTGATCTCTCGCTTGGCTCATGCCCCTGTGCAGATGGCGCGACGAAAGAGGACCGACTTTGAGCATCTTCTCAAGGAGGGCCTCTGCTGCTGGAGATGCGAACGAGATATGAAGAACATGCCCCAGCTGAAAGCGCACCTGGAAGAAGAATGGGCGGAGGAAGCACGCAAGGCCACGGCTGCGAGGAAACGCAAGCGCAACGACGCCACGCCGGAGGACAGGGGATCGGCCAAGAAACCTTCTCCGGGGGGTGTTTGATGGGCGGCGTTCGTCGTGTTCTTGCTCGCTGTTGCTGATCGTCGTGTGCTATCGATTATTTTCATGCCATGTATGTCTCATTTTCTAATCTCTTGCAATGCTTTCCGAAGTTGTGTCGACCCCATCCATCTTGATGGATGCCACTCATAACCGCCTATATGACCACCTTGAACCTCGAAGGCACCTTACGAAGAACCTGGAGTGCTAGCACCGCTCACGATTTCAAAGATGGACGTAACGTATTCTTTCGTGGCGCAACGTGAGCGAGCCTCCAGCCCCTCAGAAAGAGCTGAATCGGTTGTTCCGCTTGATTCTGGACCCCCGCCCATGATCTCTGCGGCTTCTCGAAAGATAGCGATGGGTCCTGTCTAGGCACGACTCCGAAAAAGTTTGCTGTAATTCCATGTTTGCACTTTGAAACACCCAGCGAGCAAGGACGCCAAGTCCGCGAACATGAACGCGCACAGGCCACGCGCCGGCGATGGATTGTCAATTTCTCTCGTAGGTTGATGTTCGCGCCCATTCTGAAACGAGCTGGATGCTCCCCCTGGGGCGTATTAAGATGCGGTATTAATGTCACGCTGCGCAGTTCTGGCATCATCGTTCGTTTCCGAAAGGCACGATCGCTGGCGCTGCGACTGCCGAGATATTGTGGTGCAACCATGCACTGAACGCGAAGGTGGAATTGACTGCCAGCACAGAGATGCCCGTTTCAGGCAAAATGGCGTGGAGTGCTGACTCGAAACCAAATGGTATCAGTGGAGCCACCATTGGAGCATCTTGGAAGTATCTGACGAGGTTGCTGAATTTGATTTTGATATCTCGGCATTGTTCATTGCGCCCATGGTGCAGCTGATGCGGGCCCAGCGTGGCTACCGTCTGACGATGAGATAAAGACCCCCGCATGCGTGATCTCATAGCGCTTGACTCAGCCGTCTTGGATCCGGATAATCTACAAAAGGTACTATACACTTGAGTTCTATTGCTTGTCGGTCGTCTTGAACGTTCCTTTTGGGAATCGTTTATTCTTCCTCAGAGATGGCTCCCTCAATCCTGGTCGCGGAGGCCGTGGCACTAGCGAGCCTCTGCGCACGGGAACGCTCGCTGGCCTCTCGGATGGCCCAAGTAAGCTCGTAGGTCCTGCAAGCATCTAGAAGAAGCCACATGAGTCAGCGAACACGCTATATCGACTTTACACACCTTCAAAGGAGCTGAGAATCTGGGCCGCATCAGGATCCTCTTCAATGTCCTCAATAATATCAATCCAGTTAGAAACCTGACGACGTGAACGCTTGGTAAAGTCAATGAGGGATCCAGGGTGCACGTGCCTCGGAGAAGAACGGGTCGTCGTCAGGGAAAGTGAACACTCGTTCATGGTCGTCCCCGGGCTTGCGGACATAGAGGATGGGCTGCACATATGGATTGACAAGCCTTCGGAAATGAGATGAATAATTTAATCTCATCTCCGTAAGTAGATTCTCACTTACTTGAGGCAGTACCCGTCAGCGTGGACCTCCAGTTCGCAGCTGTAGTTGCGACCCTGAAGAGTAACGACATGAGTGAAGGAGCCCACGGCGCCCGAATCGTATTTCCTGTGTCGTCAATGAGGTGGGCACAGAAGGATTGACCTCATGGGGTCCGGATATTGGAGGAACCATACCAGGTAGCTGAGGTCACACGGGGGATCCTGTTCTCCGGGGCAATTTTGCTCTCGTCAATGGATAACTTGGACAAGTAACCGGCGTTTTCATCCCATTCAAGCGAATGAGCAGTGACAGAAGAGATGTCGACCTCACCACCAAAGTAGCGAGAAAGATCGCAGAAGTGAGTACCTTGCTCGACGATGGGGCCAGCGCTGCGGATGACTGTCGGACCTGGATATATGCGTCAATTTCTGTGGTCCACTCACCTCTTGGACTTGTCCCACCAATCCGGCTTAACAATTGCCTCATAAGCACAAGCATAACGCGCGATGGTAGCCATCACGACCAGGTTGTTGTCCTCGATGATCTGTTTCATTTTTTGGGTAGCCTTGAGGTACCTCAGCATGTATCTGCGCACAAATGAGAGGGAAGTGCCGCATGAAGACCGCTGCCTTACCCAACAGAGACGATGGCACCACTATCGGAGATGAATTTAGCGACTTGAAAAGATTCCTCGATCTCGCTCTTAGGGCCTGTTGCAATAGGCTTCTCAACGAACATGGCGACACCAGGGAAGTGCTTCTGAATCTGTATCTCGATGTCGCGGCCAGGCTGGAGGGTGCCCCGGAACATGGGAGGGGACCCAATGACAAAGGCACGAGGACGCTGATTTGGGGACACGTTCTTGACGAACTCATCGAGCGATTTGTAAATGCGAGTATCGCGGTAGGCAGAGACGACGAACGAGTCGCACTTTTTCTGAAGGACGGCAGCAGCACGCTCTGTTGCAGGGTCGATCAGGGCGACGACCTTGAGACGCAGGCCGAGCTTGCTACATGGACGTGAGGATCGGAAAGAAGGCAGAGAAAAGAACATGCTGTTCGAAGCGGAAAGAGTGGTTCCACGGACCCTCGTCCGAACCTAGGAAGGGAGAATGAAGAGGACGATCGAAGGCGAAGGTGTTAACTAACCAAACATGATGTTACCGGCGCCGACGAAGACGACATTGAAATCGTCGGTCCCGCCGAGATGGGTTGTTCTGGGGTTGATCAGATAACAAGAGGGGGAGGAGAAAGAGGCTAAACTTGTCCATGGGGATGAGCCTGGAGGGGTCAATAGAGGGCCTTCGAGACGAGAAGCCAGATGAATATCCGGAGCCTCGCCTGTCAGGGAGACGGCGTTCGGAGCCCCTGCGGGAGGGGGGCAGCTTTGCGGAAGTCATTTCGAGTGTGGAGGAGAGCCTGCGGGACATGATGATGGTGGTTGAGGACAAGGAAGGATCTTATGATGATGATGATGATGATGATGATGATTAAGGTTTATCATTTAGAATCGGGCAAAACACGTTCGACTGCAGACAGAAACGTATAGCAGGAAACAGGGAAAGGAACGTGATGGGGTATCGAGCGTATGAACAATGAAAAGAACGGTAATGGACGGATATCAACGGCTGTCCTCAGTGCGACTCGGTGACAACGGACGAGGGCTGCTGCTGAGTCTGCTGTACCTGGCGGCTCACAATTTCCTGGCGACGTCGTTCCGCTGCCTCGAGCCGCGCAGTCATCGCTTTCAGCTCCTCCTTCAACTTTTCGTTCTCCTGCGTCAGTTTTAACACGTTACTCGCCCGCTTCTGCACTCGCTCAACACTGCGGGGACGGTGACTGATCGTGCCTGCGTCAGGACACGGCAGAGGCGAGCGGGACTTACGGCTTCTCTGCGAGTGGGCCCATGATGTTGTCGAATGAGAACGTGAGGTCGAGGTCTGGCGTCGGTATCTTTGGCAACGGTGATGGCGTGCGGGATGGGAGGGTCCCCAGGCCGTTTTGAAGCCTGGATAGAGCCCTGTATGAGCAAAAAAACGTCTCAAGGGCCGATAAAAAGGTCGTACACTGAGCTCGTTGGCTTTGATGGCTCGTCCATGTCGTCGTTGGCGAGCAACGAGGTCTCTCTTTCGCATCCATACCAATTATCCGCAAACGGTATATTGTTCCCACAATTAATTGCGATCGGCCCTTATTATGACTGCCTTCATTCGCCAATTCCCCTCCCCATCCTCTCTTCCTACCTCCTCCTCCTCCCCCCCTTCCTCACCGTCATGCCCACCGCTCCCGTCTCCCTCCTCAACGGCAGCGACGTTCTCGACGACAGTCCCACACATCTTTCCCCTCTGCTCCCAGATCCTCACAACCATGACCAGCACGACATCTCCATTCATACCCCTCCCTTCCCTAGCCCCATCCCCGATTCCATCTCTGTATTATCTATGCATGACCCCGTGTATTATAGCTCACTTCCTGACTGCATCCCCTTTCCTCACACTCTCCCCTCCTACCCTCACATCTCCCATTCCGACTTGCACTTTCCTCTCCCAGATGATTCAAGTGCCCCCTTTGCACACGGCAGCCCACACCTCTCTCAGAAACATCTCCATCATGCTCACGACCTTGACCTCCGCGGCGCTTCCTCGCTACACGACGCTCGCTTTCACTCGCCCTCTCTTACTTATCTTCCTCCTCTGCACGATCTCCCTTGTCCGGTCGATCACCCGACTCCCCCGTTTGCTATCTCCTCACCCCCTCCCAAACTGCCCGCACTGGCGCACACATTGCTGCCCCCCATCGTGCACTCCAATCCCGCAGACCTCTCGAGGGCTGACATCGTGAGTCTCTGCTTTCTCCTCATTCGAAACTTACCCGCGCGCTAGAACCGCTCCTCGACGAAGCGTGCAGTTGGCAGTTCCCAATCCCAAGTCGACCCTTGTGCAGCAGCTTTTCTCCGGGATCGGCTCGGAGAGGCGAAATGGAACACCTTTTCTGCTCGACTATTTGAGCGACGTTTGGGCCCGATCAAGTCAAAAAATCGCGTCAGAGGCAAAAACTTCAATGATGACGCTAGTCCCCCACCCGGCGCCACTGCGATTGATTTTCTCGTAAAGGTAGAGGTCGTCAAGGAAGTGCTACGAACTTATGTCCCGTACGTCCCTTCTCGCAATTTCTGTGCTCCATCAGCGTGTTTGCGCGGTTGGATCACGCTTACCATATAATTACGCAGCCATCCGTACAATCCCCTCAAGTCACTGGCGCATCCATACCCACACTCCCCGTCGGGTTCCGTCACGCTCACGCGCTCTACCATCCTCGTGCTTTCCGGTTGGTCAAACACTCAGTTCTCTTATTGGGCACGTCGCGCTGAGGGCATCTCCGTCCTCGCTGCGCATGATGAACGTCTCCATGCAGTCGCAGTTGCCCTACAGAAGCGCATCAGCGCCGGTGGTATTCTTTTGGACAGCGCTGACGAAATCTATTGCACTGAAGGTTCCCCAAATGTTACCGGCAAAGGTTTGGACATTATCATCGAGGAAGTCAAGAAACGTACGGGTCGCAGCCCCTTTCTTCGCGGCAAACATTCCAGTCTAGATCCATTTGGCTCTACCAACAGCGATAAGGACGCGGGACCTGGCCCTCCCCAGGGTGCCCCTGCAGCGCCTATCTACATGCCCACTTTTCAAGCAATGGAATACTCTCATGGCCATACAATCACCGCTTCCCCTGAATCGCCGATCAGTTGCCGTCCTAGGAAGAAGAGGAGGATAAGTGTCACGGATTCCGTTTCATCATATGCCAGTTCCAATACTCTAAACATCGACCCTTCTGACGAGCCGACAAACCACTATAGTCTGTCCCTTGCTGACAATCCTCGATTGACACCAGACCGAGAAAGTATATCATCCTCGGACATGCAGCCAATTTCGCCTCCGTCGACGATAACCCTCCCACAGCTTTTTGACCCACCGCTTGTTGACGAAAGCGAGTACGAATTATCGGGGGTGCGCAGCGCAGACACTGGCCGCTCAGAATATTTTCCCGTGTCTAATTCACGGTCAGATCTCGACCATTCCGACTCGGAAGGCTTTCCACACAAGCGGTACTGTGTATTGACGAGGAGGAACTTTGAAAAACGCCCCAAGCTGAGTGCCTGAATCCCGTCTGTTTTCTTTTCGCCCGACCTTTTTTCCGTTCCCTTGGTGTAGCTTGTTATTCCTGATTTCTCGTCCGTTGTCCCTGTTAGTGCTACGTTTTGACACTGCCCTTTCTCATGGATGATTTCCCCCCCCAATGTTCTATACATGCATCCCATCACTTGTCAAAATTTGCTATCGATACGCACCGATACTATGCCCATTTTCGGATTACATTTGTCTAATCTTTGTAACACCACGTCCACTCTTGAACGTTTGAACGACGTTCAATGCATCTAGCTTTTCATTAGTGTAGTTTTAGAAATTGAATGCAGTCGTGACTTGAATTTAGCCTCAGTGTGTGCACGTTGTCGCCGGGATTACGACCTCTGAACTCGACACATGTCTGCAGCCAACCTGACCGTCGCTCTCACCTCGTTCTTCTTCCTGTTGGCAAGCTATGCCGTCCTCTTTAGTGCGTTCCTCCCACTCTCAGCCGTCCCTGTATGTCCACGCAACTTCGTTCGTGCCCTCGCCTGATGTTATCAATACCACCAGGTCCTTGACGTCCTGGCTCGCGACACGCACTACAAGTACTTTGCGCTCTTAATTATACCCACCACTGCATACTTTGTTATCGCGAATTGGGTCGGTTGGCAGTACTACCAGAACTCGTGATACTCTTGGCTGCCTGGCGAGTACACGCGTCAGACACCCACAACTATATTCGCTGGCTTGGTAGTTTTTCAGCAACGCCTCGTGCGTCTTCGTATCACCATTGGCGATCACCAATCGACGCGACGCGCCAACACGCCTCCTGCAATGCTTCACGCGGCGTCGTCACACCATCCCTCATCTTCATTTCCCCTGTCGCGTCATACAAATATGCTACACCAAAACTTTGCAAGCGTGTCCAGGGTGCTTGCAGGGTTCATAGATTCAGATCTCCAATTCTACTAAATACTACATGTCAGGTCCATTCGCATAACATCTTGCATCCACTCTGCTACATATCTGGCATCAATCCGTTCGCATGCAGGACACGTCTGTGGCGATTTCAGGGTGGTGGCTCAGGCGATCGTGATTCCTCAGTGGGTGGCCGAGACCGCATCTGCACTTGTCTTAGCTCTTGCCACAGCCGACTCCGCCCGGGTTCGCTTTGCGTAGGCCCGACAGACCTCGCTGGACTTGGATCACGCTGGGATATCCTTGAACGTGCGGGGCTTGGGTTGCGTCGCACTCCAAACCGTGGTCTCGGGGATGGCGGGGGTTCGTCGGTCGCTAATGCGGATGATTTAGAACGAGCTGGACTCGGTTCCCGTCCTCTGGTTGATTTTGACCGGGAACGAACTGCTGGTTCTACACGCGGTCGGCTAGACAGAAGGCTCACAATGCCGGGCTTTGGAGTCACCCCATTTGAGCGGCTAGCAAGCCTGCTTGGCCTTGCGTCTGAATCCTCTGTTTCGGTTTCAGCCGCACTTCGCCGAGAATGTGCATGTCTCGTAGCCTTTAGTGCCATTGCACTGGATTGCTTTGGCGTGGCCACGGGTGGGCCATTGGTCATGGTCGGCAAACGTAAGTACCTTGCACGACTGATCATGGTTAATGATCGTCGTAGCCCAACATTCCAACGAGATCACTCACGCTATCTCCTTAAGGTGACGCTTCGTTCTATAAGCTTGGCTCCATTTCTCGAGAGCCCGTGCTACATAGATTTATCAGCTAAATAAGACTTAAATGAGTCTCGAACGTACAAAGAACGGCTGTGGCGTGGATTTCGCGTGCTTTCTTGGCCAGCAGGGCCTGAGGCATAGCACCTCGCCAAACTTCCCAAACCTTGGTTTTTATTCGCGACGCACGGAACCGTATTGCTGGTAGAGACTTAGAAAAGTGGTGTCAGTGCAAGGGCGACTATTCGGTTAGCAGTGATCACACACCCTTGTCTTTGAGTGCCAGATCCCAAACGCGCGGAAAAGGAGGTGTTTTTGGCTCTGGCGTGCTACCTGATGAATCTGCAGTACAAAGATTACCCTTCAGAACAAGTATGGACTCATCAAAAACTCACTATAGGGCGTAGCTTTTCCTCCATATATTTTCCCTTCCATCTATCCCAGGCGACTTGCATCGAGGCCCTATCAAACTCGGCTTGTTTCTCCCGCAGCAGAATGCGTTTGTGCCGCCGAGTGCGAGCTGCACCTAACCATTTGTGAAACATTCGCCGCATACTTTCTAGAAAAAAAGATGAGTGTAATGTCGTGCCACTCTCAAAAACCAGCCTACCTGCGTGCTTGATGTCGAGATGACTTTCCATAAGACTTAGGTCCTCGACGTGTCGCAAGCATATGTTTTTCCATTTTTTGAAGGTGAATCTAGGGAACGAATGGGTCAGACAAAATCCGTGCCAATAAAAATTCTTTCCTTACTTCAGTACAGCTTGGGAATACTTTTGGCGAACTTCAAGCTCTCGAAGCTTTATTTCAATGACGCGGTTCGTCCAGCGGCTCAAGGCAACAGCTAATGTTCGCTGCAGCCGAAGTCAGGAAGCCTCTTGGCTTTTTGGCTCCAGTAAAACTCACTGTGTTGATCCGGATAACAATCTGGTCTTCAGCAGTGCGATGCCAGCGCCGTCGGTTTGCCTTTGTCTGCCATACTGCACGCGTCAATCAGAATAACAAATAAGACACAGCCTGGTGGGTAACTTACTCTTCACGTACTCTACAAGTCTGCGTGTTTCCAGAGCCTTGAGTTTGTTCTGCCGCTTCTTTTCCGCGAGCTTGGATTTCCACATATTTAATGTCCGCCGCTGGATAATGAAATTTTCGACAACTCTGGCGTGTTTGAGTAGCCTCAACCTCGCACGTAGGCGGACCCTCCACTTCAGTAGTGCGTTATACTGTACTTGAGCGATATGACGTTGAATGGCAAAGGCCCGGCGGTTTTGGTAGACGCCATAAACTTGGCGCCAACTTTCCAAAGCGGATGATAATGCAGATGAATTGGACAGCAGGTTGAAGGCGAGCGCACAGTCTAGACACAGTCAGCACCGGCGTATTACGTTCTTGAAATTTCCTTCACCTTCCAGCCCATGGTGCTGACGCATTCTCTCTTTCCATACCGACCAAGTACTTTTGACGAGGCGCAATGCTCTGACTCTCTCGAGGAGCTTTCCGCGTTCACGCGCCTTCCACACTCGTGTGACAGCACGTAGGAGTACATCGTCCTGTCTGGCGATATGCTTATCCGCTCTGCTTTCCTTGACCTGCGGGAACTATGAATCGAGGCGCTCTGGAACAAAACCTGCAGACCCACGCGTATCCGATCTCGAGCAGTCTTCCATGACTTGATCGCCAGCTTCATCACATACATATTATAGAAACCAACGGCTATTTGGCGGTTATAACTGCACAGATATGTTGGTTCTCGAACCCTGGACAGCGAATTTTGGAGAATGAACACACGTATATTTCCTCCACACCTCTATCGTCCCACACTTGATTCGAAGACCAATCTGGCTTGTTACTGCCTTTTCACTGTTGCGGAGAGCGAGCGCTCGCTTCCAACGCTTCCAAGTGTGATTTACAGAGCTACTTGTCGCTCTGCGGTAGAATTGATCCGCGGCTGCTTCTAAGCCATCGAGCTTATACAACCTAGACTTCCAGCGCATGAAGATGCGCGAGACGAGCCGTTCGTTATATTGCAGCTCGGAAAGGCGCGAACGGAAAGACTGTCGCCACTTTGCCCATGCATCCTTCTGGTTGGTCAGCTCACGTTTCTCGCGAACTGTCTTCATTTTCGCTCGCATATCGTTTCGCCAGGCGATCTGCCTCTTTTCCTTCAGTTTTGCCTTCCATATCGTCAGTACTACACGCAGACAACGGGTATTTGAAAGAGTGACAGCATGGTTCTGTGTCTCTACAAGTGAGGCCGTGGAGTTACGCCACCTTCGAAGGGCTGACCCAAGGATGACATTATCACGAGCCTCAGTGACTTGTTGATTTGTCGTCTGGAATTCGTGTATTACTTGATTTGAAACAGTAAAATAAAGGAAGTTCCGCACAATCATCCACTGGTAGCCGAGCAGCCATATCTCCCAGCAGCGTTCCAGAAGCTTGTCGGCGCGGAACTTATCCGCGTCTTCTTCATCCCGCGCCATTTTGATCTTCTTCCACGCATCTTCTTCGTTAATTACGCTACCTTTGCGTTCACGGGATTGGAGTAGTACTGGCTGAGCGTGAGGTTCCGGGTTGGGTAATTTGATTGGCGAAGGCGCGCGAAGAACTGGATGCTTGCGTAGCCCGGCTGCCGTTGGCTGAGAAGTGGGTCCTGTGTGGACTACCGTTTGATAAGAAGGTGGGGTATTCGAGGGCGAAGGTAATACGCCATCCGTGGTGTCCGAGGCATCATCCCATGTAGGGATGCGTCGAAATGCATCAAGATGGATGACATTTTGGGGCCGGGGGGTTGCTGGATGAATAAGATTTGCAGGTAAAATGGGCTGGACTACGTGGGAAGCTAGATGGTTTGATGGTCTCAGATCCTGAGGCTGGCGGAGCCTCGTGATATCATAACGCGCGGGCACCTCGTTACGCGCTGTGCCAGACAAGGGAACTTCCTGGTCTTCTTCTGTCTGTTCAGTGTCCTGGGTTGTCTCGCTGTGGTCGCGATCTTGGTGAGAATGGAGGGTGAAAACGTCGTCGTCGTCGTCGCGTACAGGATATGAGGACAAGCGTGTTGATCTCAAGAATGAGGCTTGTCGAGATTTTTGAGGGGTCGAGGGTTGAGGGCCAGCACGCGCCAGAGATACAGTCCCATAACCATACTGTTTCTTGACGCCATCCCACTTGGCCTGCCAACTCGGTCCCCTCAGCTTGCAAATCTCCAAGAGCCTCCCATAATGAACTGTTTCTGTCTGACTGTCTAGACCACGTTCGTGTAATTCGTCGTTGTAGGCTCTCAAACCCGACAGAAAAGAAGTCGCGTTCGGGGTAATTCTGTTGATGACAGCATCGAGAAAGTTGACCTCTGTAGGCGAGAGCGCTTGTAGCTCTGACTTCGATACGGCAGACGCTCGTGACGCATCGGATGGTGCCGTTTTTGCGGGAGATGAGGTATGAGTTGGTCTGAAGCCAAACATCAACGCGTTGACCACCCCAAAGCGCGCTATCGTATGTTTTACGCGACGGGAACACGTGATCGATCATGCTTATCTAATCAAACACTGTGACCGTGACTAGTCCACTCTATCGACGTCCTTCAACGACTCGGAACTGAACACAACGTCAGTCTCGCAAACAAAGAACGTATACAGCACTCACATTCGTAGAGTTCCTTCTAGTCTTGTTACTTCCGCTGCAAGCCTGTCCCTTTCTGCAACCAACTCTTCAATACGCTTCTTCTGACACTGATCCCTGTACTCATATTGAACCTTTTGACGTTCAACCATTCGTAACAACTTGACCGCCTTGGTGATGTCAAAGGAATCCATGTATTCCGACAGCGCCTTCACCCTCGCTTTCACTCCGTCGGTGTAATCCAGCACGTTCTCCGCAGGCGTTGGCGACACGCTGGGGATTCTGGCGACGTCATCCGGGACTGCAAAAAGTGGCAGGGAATCTTCTGATCGTTCGCCACTGTTGAACTCATCCTATGATGAAAGATGACAATCGAGGTGGCACAATTGAAATTAGGAGCACTGACCTGGTTCTCGGCCCGCACCGGCGCGCCCTCGCGCTCTTTCCCCTTCCTGCTGCCTGTTGCGACAGAAGGACTCTTGGGCTGATCAAACTCTGTGGTACGGTGTGTACTTTGGGGTGGCGTGAGCAGCAACCCATCACCAGACGGCATCGACTGAGATAGCGTGCGTCGCTTCTTGGGAGTCGAAGGTCGATCAGTATCTTTAATTACAGAAATGACTGGCTCTGGGCTATCATTTAATCCCAAAAAGCTGTATGCCTTGCGTGGTGGTTGTGCCTCAACTTCATTTGAGTCAATCTCGGTCGGTACTGGGGAAGGTGGTTGAGGAAGGGTTGGTACGATGGGTAACGGGGAGGGCTTTCCAGAGGGGCCAGGGCGGGTAGGGCTTAGATCAAATTCGCGTTGCTTCAGCCCAGTCTCGATATCCTCCAGTCGCTTCCTGTTTCGTAGGTTCACCATCTCCGATGGACTAGATGCTGGCGAATGCTTCTGCGATGGTCGCGTGTACGTTGGACGTCCATTAGGGCGTGCTCCTTCCCTGGGGGGTGAATGTGGCAGCGAGCTTGGCGCACTGGCGATTGAGGGGAGTTCATCTGCCCAGGCTAAGAAAGGTTCATCATGAGTCGCGGTGAACATGCTTAGTGTTTGGCGAGAGATCTTACACCAGAATTTACACCTCGTCGCGTCTGCTTGAGGTCTCTTGCAACAGTAGAACTCACTGTTTCACCAAGCATCGCACCTAGTCGGTTGAGCCAGACCAGTCTGAGCACTATGAACCCCACCGATTTAGATGCTTCGAGTTGCTCGTTTTGCGCTTCGCTGCTTCCTCCCCGTGCTTGCAGAGAACTTTGCCATTAAGACCAAGACCACCCGTGGAAGACATGACACGCGCTAGCAAGTAGTTTCGGACGAGAGTTGGTACAGGCGGTGCTTATCTAATCAACAATGATGCTCAGGTCACATCTCGTACAAAGCCTAGCACACCGAGGGAAGAGGTAAGGAGTTCCAACACCCGTTCACTCTCTTTTTCTTGCATTTTCAATAGCTCCTCCAGATCCGACAGCAGGTCTTTTTTGTCTAAGAGCGCGTCCCCATGCGTTCTAAGGAAAACATTTTGCAACGTTTGAACGGCTTCAAAATCCCCATGTGACTGTAAACGTCGCTTGAGCACATGTATGAATTGTCTTAGATGATTCAAGGTAACCAGAGACCGTAACTCGATATCGATTGCAGCGGGTGACAGACCCTTGATGTAGTTGAATACATCATCTCCGGCTGCGACAGACGGACATTAATAACTGACAGTAAAAAGATGTAGTCATACTCACGGTCGTCGTTCCTCTCCGAGTGCGCCAGCTTTGCCTGGAGAATACTTTTTGATCTGGCCATAGACTTGTCCAGATGTGTCTTCTTTTCCGCTTTTCCTTCCCTCTTTTCTTCGATAACAAACTGATGCCCGATGCCCGGCAATGTAGGGAGGAAGAATGGAGCCTGTTCAGGCTTTTTGGGGGGTTCTGTTGGCTGGTTGCGATGCTATTTGTCCCTATAAATTCACTTGTGGTCACAGCCAGGATGCTGGGACACGTACCTGGATGACTTCGAGGTTTAATAGTGTCTGCCATCGTGACCGAGGGAGCAGGGTCAGAGTGACAAGCTCCCCATCCAGTTGTGGAGGGGTGGAGAAGACGTCCACGAGTTTCTCCTCCATTGTCAGTCCAGTCAGTGCTTCCAACACTAAGGATAAATGCATAAGCCCAAACGATAGAGCTAACTGATCGAGATATACCATCGTCCTCGGCGTCTCCATGCATCGACGGCATTGAGAGCTCCGTAATATCCTTCTCAGAAACCGTCTGCAGGGCAACATCCGTAAACTGTGCTCTATTTGCCCACAAGAACACTCCAACATTGTCTACATGAGCGGTCGCTAAGAAGTCATTTGTGGGCGAGAACGCGATACTCGTAGCGACACTTGGTGTACGGAACGCGTCGATTAAGCCGCCGGTTGGTACATCAAATGTTCGTATGATTGAATCCAGTGATGTCGACACTATCCACCGAGAGTCAGGTGAGAATGCCTGCAAGATATCAGCAAGTGGATGTGGCGTCAGTACGGGGTCCATACGATGTCGAGAATTCGGGATTGCAAGTTACATGACAATTCTCTGACTATCCGTCTTGTTTCAATATCAATCACTCGCACTGTGGCATCACAGGCGACAGCCAGTAGTCCAGAATTTCGGTGGAGGATCATGGAGTAGGCAGATGAGGACAGCGCCAGCGTAAAATCCAAATGTGTAGTGTGGAAATCAAAGAACTATTCACAAACGATGAACATTTAAAGAGGGGGCATTGAGGCGAAAACTTACGTTGATGGTACCATCCAATGTGCTCGCGATAACAAGACGGTTCAGAGCATCGGTAGCTAGACCCGTAATGCACCGTTCAGAAGCCTTCGGTTTGGGAGCAGTATTCGGTTGCTCCACGACTTGAGGATAAGGTCCTACTAAGAATTTTTTGCGCTTCAAGCCAGATTGCATGTTCCACATGTGAATTTCTCCTGTTGATGAACCCGCGATGCCAAAGTTTCCACATGCAGAAACGCAGACGCACTAGGCAGATTTTGAGCAGCAGTGGAGTAGTAACTGATATTCCACACCTTCACAGAACCTGCCGCAGATTTCCGCTTGGTGCTATCGGTATAATTCCAGGTATGTTTTCCCAAACGTTTGTTTGAGACTGTCCAGGACCGAACCAAGGGTTCATCAGTGTGGGCTGTGAGTACATCATCCCAGTCCTTTGATCGCATCGTGGAGTGGGCAATAGACGTAACAGGTGCAAACTTTAGTGATGTTAGAGATTTCGAAAGTACTGCAGCTTTCTTGACAAGAGAGCCTGCCAAGGATTTGACATTAGCGTCTTCAGTGGCTGGGAGCCGAACCAATATATACCCTGGGACATTTCAAATGACCTCGAGTCGCGAACAATGGAGGTATACCGCAAGGTCCGGTCCACGGAGGCAGTCAGCAATTGTTTACCGTCTTCTCCATAGTATCTAATCAGATGCGGTGGGGCGTGGTGTCCCGAGCGGAATTTGAGTAGTCGCGGGGCTGCGGTAGGCGAGTCGAATAACCATTGCTGATCTACGATTAGCAGTGCAGGGCAACATGTAATCAAAACGTACTTTGACACAATTGTCTCCACCCGACGTTATCAGCATTGGTTGGCCAGGTACCCACTGTACAGCACAGATGGCGCCGTCATGGGCACCCCTAACGAGATGCAGGAGACGACCACCGGAGTTCAAATCCCATAGGGCTAGATGCCCGTGAGAAGACACGGAAGCAAGTATTTGGTGGCCGTCTTGCATGGAAGTGAGGAAACGGCAATCTGCAGAAGCGACCTACTAACCGCTTCGGAACGACAATCCTCTGACTGCACCACCTTCCATAAACATCTTCATCAACCTCTCATCTGCACGTACATCGTATACGGATACTTCGCCGGATATGAAACCAATGCCGACGACATCGATAGCGGGGGACTGTACCAATGCTGTTATGGCAGGAGATGCCAAGCCATGCGTGGTTAACAACTTTGAACTCGAAAACTTGTGTATACATGTTCTGAAACGGGTATGCGCATGTACAACGTAGAGCACGCAATGTTACTTACTGAGTTCGCATGTTCCACAATTGCAAGTCGCCCTCGGTGCTAGCCACCAACACTTTGTTCAGGTATGTCGCAGGATGCAGTACCATAGCTGCAGTGAAACCAATATCAAACTGGATAGTGCAGGAAAATGAGGGTTCTACGGCGAATCAGAAATGTGAGTGAATGGCTTCCGGGGTTAAATCTCACCGTCATACGAAACATCGCATACGAGCATTCGCCCACCATCTTCCGTCAAGGCAAGCAAGAGAGATCCAAATATAATTATAGAAGCCAGTGATGTTCCAAGCGGATTCGTTACCCGAGCAGCCTACATGGACTTGTTGTTGAAGCAGTAAGTTGAGCGAAGACGTAAATACCTCTTTCCCTCGAAGATATTTGATGACATGGCCGCCAGATGCTGCCCAAATCGCATCGCCCTCCATGACTAGACTCGAAATCGGATCTGTCTCCTCTGGGCCTACGCGTACGACCTTGAGAAAAGTCGCCAATTCAAATGAGTGTATCCTGACCAACAAATAATAATGACATCTTTCCTCCTTCCCAAAGAGCCCACGATCTTCCGAGACATGTAAGAAGGTGTATCTGTGGTCCGTCTGTAGCCCCCTTATGAGAGCGGGTTTGCAAGTAAAATGGTAAGTGATTTGTGACCAAGCCAAGTGCGCGGAAGGGAGCAAATAAGCTGGCATTGCTCGGAGATTTTCGCGTGATTTTTGGCGCGTCGAGTTCTTTTGAGGTTCGTGCTCTCTTCTGTAGACGTTCTTTGGAAACCTTCGGTTCTGTGGATTCAGTCATATGCACCGATATTGGATCCTAAGTGGAGAGTCGAGCTCGAAGAAATCGGAATACAGACCACGTGACTGACTATTACTAGACTTGAATCGATTCTACTGCACTTGTATAATAATAATATTCTCATTATGCATGGCTTTGATGCGCCGCCCAACGATGCTATGGCCCATCTGTATTGTGAGAAGTTCTACAGTACTACCGAAAAAAAAGAGGTTGCACGTAGTGACACAACTTATCTCTCTCAGACCAAGGTCCCTGACAGAGATGAATGCGCTCCAAAAGTATGACCTAGGCCCCGTTATTAGGGTGCGTTTCCCAGACTCGTCTATGATTACCAGGTGTTAAATTTCTGCACTAGTCTAAAGAGTGATCGGCTTGTGCCAACCCAGTGATGAACCAAATCCGGCAATAGCCTCTCAAGTGGCAAAACTTTATCTCAGCGTCCATTGATTTCTCTTTTGACCTCTTCAGTTTCTGCCTCTGTCTCTTCTCATCATAGAACTGTAATACTACAAAATGACTACTCCAGAGAACATCCCCACCTTCAAACTCGTTCTTGGTATGCTTTTTCCCCCGTGTTTTAGTTGTTAATAACTGATTTTCTTCGTCTGCCATCGATGTCCTATTTCTCTCCTTCTCTACACTGCACCCGCTCCGAAAATCTCTGTGCATCGCTTCGTCCTACGTTAGTCGGTGACGGTGGCACTGGGAAAACCACCTTTGTCAAGGTAAAGCCGCGCCACGGTGTCAACCCTTGAAACCAATCGTCTCCTGATCCTCATGCCCACGCAGCGCCACCTGACAGGCGAATTCGAGAAGAAATACATTGGTGTGTCTTTATCACCTCTTTAGTCCATTTCTGATATAAACTGTAGCCACTCTCGGTGTTGAGGTCCACCCCTTGACGTTCTCGACCAACTTTGGTACCATCTGTTTCAACGTCTGGGATACTGCAGGTCAAGAAAAATTCGGTGGCCTCCGCGACGGCTATTACATTCAAGGTCAATGTGGTATCATCATGTTCGATGTTACCTCAAGAATCACGTACAAGAATGTACCCAACTGGCACCGTGACCTCGAGCGTGTCTGTGAGAACATTCCAATCGTTCTTTGCGGAAACAAGGTCGATGTCAAGGTGAATTATTCATTTTCTTCCGGGTCAGCTTAGCGTATGTACCTTGAATAGGAACGAAAAGTGAAGACCGGTGCCGTGACCTTTCACCGCAAGAAGAACCTCCAATACTTTGAGATTTCTGCCAAGTCGAACTATAACTTCGAGAAGCCTTTCCTGTGGTTGGCAAGGAAGTTGGTCGGGTACGCATGAATATTGCATGGTTTCCGTCTATATTTTGATTCGCATGCTGTAGAAATCCTACCCTTGAATTTGTCGCTGCACCGGCTCTTGCACCTGCTGAAGTTGCTCTCGATGCCAAGCTGATTGAGCAATACGAAGCGGAATTGAAAAAGGTTGGCTCTCTTAGTTCTACAAGTCATCCATCGATTGACTTGCGATTCCAGGCTGAGGCGGTCCCTCTTCCCGAAGAGGATGACGATCTCTGAGTACAATAACGCATTTCTGCATACGCTTCATACGCCCGTGATTCTATACTGCGTCGCTCATCCAGTTTTCTTTTTCATTCATCATTCGGCTCTTTTACCTACTTTCTTACAACTGCAATAGTCCACCATCTCGTCGTGATCATATGGCACGAATCATATGTTCTTTACAAGTTGCTAGTTCGTCAAGGTAAAGAAGTGGATAAAGTTTCCAGGCAGAAAATTAAGGTTGTTTAAAACTGAAAAGAGCCTTGCTTTACCATTTCGTCGATAGACCTTTCTAGTGCTCTCTGCGCCAGTAAACCACAGCCTACCAATAAGCCCTTTTTCTCGAGCGTTGTGAGTTGTAGTTGGCCATGATTTTCATCTAAAAACTGCATTTGATTGATCTGCGGCCAGGATAGAAATGCTTGAAGGGTTTTCTGATCTCTAATACCCAATCTGACAAAAACATCGAGGTGGTGCTCGAGGCTGGGGTTTAAGGAACGCAAAAAGTCCCACAGGGTAGGATCGGGGCGCTTCTATTCTAGTTGAGATGTCGCAGCCTGATGGTTTGTGGCGAGCTTACCAAGGGGGAAAGCGTCTTTGTGGGTTGTGCGTGCTAGCAGAGGATCAGAGACATGGAGGAAGTTGGCTAACGGATGACCGACTTGTTTACGGGTGAGTCTTTTCTTCCAGAGTGAATGTCTAGGGCACTGAAGATGGGGGCGCCTCCCAGCGACATATCTCTGGAGGTAGATGCGCGCCGGCCAACTATCCTCATACTGGGCTAGCCACGGAAGGCGGGATCGGGCCTGAGGAGAGCCCATGAAGAATGTGTAGAAGACAGCTGAGGGGAACGCATACTTTGGCGATAACATTGTTCGTCTCCGACTCTTGTTCGTGTACATGCTTGAACGGATGCATATGCTGGCGGTGAAGGGATTGGATCGTCTTCTATCGGGAGCATGTGGATCAAGGGTGGGAGGTTGCAAGGATCAAACACACCTTCAGAGCCTTGTGTTGTTCTGAATCCTTCTCGATCCCGGCTTCCTGGAGGAAGAGGGTAGTGTCGCGACTGATGTTGTTGAACAGGGCGAGGTATTCGCGAGTCGGGTAAGGGATGGTGGGCATCTCCCTACACTTTGTAGATTTCTTCAGGACGATCGATGGATGCATGATAATCAGGGATACGCTTGCCCGAAGGCAGACGGTTGTCGTCACATACTGGCAGAAGAGGGAAATGGTAGAACACGTGACTTGAGATTGGGATGATATTATGTAATGGTAATACGCACAGACCTCCCTTCTCCCAATCATTCATGCCCGTGAAAAAGTCGCACTCGATCTGCCCGCAAGCAGACTTTGTGTTCGAGGATGACATCGACATGGATGTCCCCCACTACCACCCACCAGCAGAACGACCCCCAGAACACCCCACACAGCCCACAGCAATCTCCACCCTCCGCCGCACTTCCCAAGATACCCTCCCTCGTGGTCGCACACAGAGATCTCCCCTCGTCGTTGCAGTGCACCTCCCAGACCCCGCTGCTGATATCACCCGCCTCCGCGTCCGTGCACAGCGACACCATTGCCTCTACCCGGGGGCGACCTTTCAGGGCACCCAGAAGAGCGGCAGGAACAGCTACGATGTAAACGTCACCATCGTCGTACGTCTTCTTTGTATCATTCCCCATAGCGTGCACTCATGTGCTCAAGGACGTCGATCTATCCTCTTCCTTCCTCTGCGGGTACCTCCGTATACGCGGACTGACAGACGATTGGCCCGAGTTGACGACCTACTTTGACGCAGAAATTATCGGGAGCCGCTATGGTTTTCTGACCCAAAAGTGGGGAGCCAACGAGCAGGAAGATATGGTCCATTGGCAGCGCTTCCCAGCGTTCAGGCATGTCAAGAATGAGTTGAGGAAACCACATCTAACCATGCCTGATCGCGATCGGGGGGCTGTGTTCATGAGGTGGAAGGAAAGGTTCCTTGTTCCCGACCATAGAGTACAAGACATCAACGGAGCGAGTTTTGCTGGTACAGCCTCTTTTTTTTTTTCTCAGCCATCCGTCTTGTCTGACGTGTACACCAGGTTTCTACTACGTTTGTGTGGACTTTAATCCTCATTCCCCCGGAAACAATGCGCGTTCTGTCGCGCCTTCGTTTCCCCTCTGCACGGAAGAATACGGCGACGGTGATTTACTGACTTCACCCTCTCCTGGTAAGCTGGATTCGATTCCGGTTGGTCGTCGCCGTCGAGACTCTAGCGTCCGACGAGGCGGACGTGGATCCTCGATCGGTCCTCGCTCCCCACCCCCTGCTGCTACAATGAGTGGCTTCTACTTCCACCAAAACTCCGAGCCGTGCGTGATGACATTTTCACCCCCGTACCATCTCATCTGAGCGGTCTGCATAGATACCAGCAGCTGTCATTGAGCCACGTTCCTGAACGCTCGAGCTCATGCTTCGAGTTTCGCTGATGCCTCGAGGGACGCCACTGTCTGTGTTGGATTGTATATCACCGTGAACTCGTCTGGTTGTCGTCTAGTGTAACCCTCATTCCCTACGCTACTCCGTGTACTTGCTTGTTTTCTATAATGGTTGTGTTGATTTGAGATGCGTGTTGAGTGATTCGGTGTTGACCGGTGATAGTTTCCTTTCTCCACTTGCGCAGGCTCCGCTGGCAGCAGTCTGAGCTTGTCCTCTTACTCACCAGTGATGTCCTCCCATCCCTCCGGTACAAACAACGTCGTCGGCGTTCACTACCGTGTTGGAAAGAAAATCGGCGAGGGCTCCTTTGGCGTCATCTTTGAAGGCAAGCCATTCCTCAACAACTTGCTCGTCTCTCGCTCAGCTCTCCCCAGGCACCAACCTCCTCAATTCGACCACCGTCGCCATCAAGTTTGTGCGTCCACAACGTCCCTCTCAGCCCCCAAGTCCTCTCATCTTTCCTCCAGGAACCTCGCAAGGCTGAAGCCCCACAACTCCGCGACGAATGTCGCTCATATCGCATCCTCGCAGGCTGCCGTGCGTTCCTCTTACCCATGCCTTTCCTCCTCACCAATCCCCCTTCTAGCCGGTATACCTCAGATCTACCACTTTGGTCAAGAGGGCCTCCACAACATACTCGTCATCGACCTCCTCGGTCCCAGCTTGGAAGACCTCTTCGACATGTGTGGCCGCAAGTTCTCTACCAAGACAGTCTGCATGGCCGCGAGGCAGATGGTGCGGCACCCTCTGTCCCGGAACAATACCCGTCGCTCACTCTCGCCCTTAGATCTCTAGAGTGCAGACCATCCACGAGAAAAATCTCATATACCGCGACATCAAACCTGACAACTTCCTCATCGGTCGCTCCGGAACCAAGGCAGCGAATGGTACGTTTTCCTATTTGCCCCAAGAAGGCTTGACCTTTGAGGGGTTTCATACAGTCATTCATGTCGTCGATTTTGGTATGGCCAAGCAATACCGTGATCCAAAAACGAAACAACATATTCCTTACCGTGAGCGAAAGAGTCTGAGCGGGACGGCGCGATATATGAGCATCAATACGCACCTGGGGCGGGGTACGCCTTGGACAACCGGAATACCTCCTTCCTCGCTGACATTATTGCTCGGCAGAACAATCGCGAAGGGATGACTTGGAATCTCTTGGCCATGTCTTCATGTACTTTCTGCGTGGCAGCTTGCCTTGGCAAGGCCTAAAAGCAGCAACAAACAAGCAGAAGTACGAGAAGATTGGGGAGAAGAAGCAGAATACTCAAATTAGAGAGCTCTGCGAGGGTTACCCAGGTTGGTCACCGAGTCTTTTCATCCATCCTCGTTTTCATCAACCTCTTCAGAGGAGTTTGGTATCTATTTAAATTATGTCCGCAAGCTCGGCTTCGAGGAAACCCCCGACTACGATTTCTTGCGGGAGTTGTTCGCCAAGGTCATGAAAAACAACGGCGAGGTCGACGATGGTGTCTTTGACTGGAATCTATTGAACAGTATGTGCACATCTTTCCGCCTTTCCTCTCAGCTCATCATTCCTTCAGGTGGGAAAGGTTGGGAAGCTTCGATGGTTTGTCGCTCTACACACAGAAAATTGGTTATGCTGACAACATGGCGGTATAGGGTCAACAAGTCCTCTCCCAAAACCAGAACGCTCCAGCAGCCCAGCCTCAGGACCGTAGACGAGATTTGGAAAGATCACGCGATGCCGAGTGGAGAAGAGCGTCACAGGGCAATCCACAAGTTATTCCTCCCTCCCCTGCCCTTGTTCGCCATGGATCGAAACAACGCAGGGTCCCGAATGCACTTACGCCTGGCACCGGTGGCGCAACACCAGGCCAGGCCACTCCCCTGTCTGCGGCTGCTCAGGTCAACGTTCCCATATCAACACCGCAGAACCGAGCAAGCTACACTGGTGTTCCACAACATCCATACGCGAACGCCACCCCCGGCGTAGATTATGCAAACGAGGAGGCGTACTCGAACCAACCCTATGGCCGCGCCTCACCAATGATGTCCACCGTTGGTGCTGCACCGCCGGCCGTCAGTAATATTCGTGCACGAGGGAATGAAGTGGGCGTATCACAAGGCGACGAGTATCATGACCAAAACGGCGATGCCCAAGAACCCAAGTCAAGTTTCTGGAAAATTATTACTTGTCGATGCGGTTGAGGCCCGTCCTGGAAGGCCCCGCTACTCTGCCCTCTTGCTACCACCGACGTACATTATTACACGTTACCGGCCACTTCTTCAACGTCGAATTTTTGATATACCCTTCACTAGTGCACCTTAATATCCGCTTCGTTTGGTCATATGGTTTTTACCTGGACACGGTAATGCTGACATTCAAACACTCAAGATTTTTGCTATCACGGAACCCCGAAGAAACCCTTTTACGATCTGATTAGTGCTTTGCTAGTAGTCAAACATGTGGTCAACATTTCGGTTGTGCGTGAAACGCCTGGAAGATGGGGCATACAAATACAGCGAAGACAGCATGACAACAACGAGGCTACATATCAAGAGCAGACGTCGACTATGGAACATTTGGAGACTTGGGTGGTAGTACACGATCAGAGACGGTGGAAGGCGGAGAAGGCGGCACTATAATTGCAATCTCACCCTCAATTGGAAAGTCAAGGGCAGGTGACACTCACCTTTAGCGTGGTCCCCATCGACCGTTGGCGAAACGCCAGAGACGCCAGCTTCAGCAATGTTTGATGGGGCTGGCCCCTCGGTCATTCTTTCATTATGCTCAAATGGGTGTGATCCCTGCGGTCTGCCCCTCGGCCTCTTTCCATTCCCGGGGTACGAGGCACGTCTTCGACGGTGCGACGACTGAGGCCGCATATAAGGCTGGCCCTGGTGACTTGGCACATCTTCGCGCACCCGCACCCCAAAGCTGCGCGGCGCCGTCGGTGTTCGACGACGATAGGACGGGGAGACGCTCTCGGGGGAGGATGGGGTGGGAAGGAGCGTCTCTATAGGTGGATGGTCGAGTTCGCTAGGCTGAAACTGACCCTCAGCACTGATAGTATTGCGCATTCGCCATCTTGGATGCGCAGAGAACTCTGCAGGCGTCTGCGAGGGAAAGTTGGCAGACTGTGGCAGATGACGAGGCCCTGAAAAGCTGTATCGCCTTTGGATTTCCTCCAAGCTTTCGTGGTATCGTTCGCAATCGTATTCACGTGCTTCAACTTGAGCCCGCAAATCACGGTTCTCGGCCTCCAGTCTCATAATACAATTTGCCGGGTCTTCCGAGGGTTGAGTTACGGAAGTACGTCGTGTGAAGTTGAGATTCTTTTGTACACCAAAGTCCCTATACTTGTGTATGACGGTAGGGCTAACAGGGGAGATTGCATCGATAATCAGAGGTGCGGTAGAAACATGAGAAGCTGCAGTAGTACTATTTAACTGGAATGTTTGATTTAAGGCGTTGGCGATATTATTTGATGGCGAGTGATCCCGGGCATCGAAGGGGAAATGAGTACGTTTGGAAGGTGAAGGTGGCCTTTCAAGTCGATTGGCGTGAGGTTCTGCTTCTCGTTCCAGTGAGGGGTCAGGCTCACCGAGAAGCAGGACCTTTGGGCATTTTCCTCTTTCTTTGCGGCAACGATCGACTACCCATCTCTTGCGTAGTTGACGCTAGTACATCAGAGCCAGAGGGTCCAGCGGTATTTGACACAAATGAACCAGTAATTCGCCTTCGCTTTTGCCGAGAAGAATGTAAGATCTCCACATAATCCAATACAACTCTTGATTTCGACTTTGACCGTGTCCCAGAATGAGTCTGTGAAACGCCTCCCGACGCGGGAGACGAGAGTCCCATAGAAAACTGTTCGACCGTAACTGCGGCGATAATGGAGCCGCGCGGCGGAGAATCAAGTTCAGATGGGAGGTCTGTCAAATCACTGAGGTTGCCAGGATCATCCACCAGGGGCGAGAGGGGAGGAAGAATATCGCGTTGTGTTACCATGCTAACATTGGTGGGACTGTCAATTAATTTACTCGATGTGGTTGGAAGAGACATTGGATCGACGACAGGCGAGCGGGGATCAGGAATGACTGACGCAATGGAGTGATCAGGGAGTTGAGCTTCGGCGTGCCTCGGTGGAGTGGAGAATGTGACAAGTGTGGCAGTTGATGTCCGGTAAGAATAAGTGTTCTGGTGATCGTTGCTTGATGCTGGTATGGCTATGTTGCTCGAAGGAAAATCATCTGAAGCGCGAGTACCGTATGATCTGTTACCGACACTCTCTTCTGGCAAACCAACTAACACCTTCGCAGGACTGTTTGCAATCTGGGTGGTGTTATGTAGTCCATGGCGAAGAGGACTGATCAAGCAACTCACCGGGATCGATGTCGGTTGTACAAACCGATCGTACCAGCCGTGTTTGGTCGCCTCAAAGGCTATCGCCCTACAAGTCGTATATGTCTTGGCCAGGTAGGTAAGCTTGCGCAACACATTTGGCCGAGAACCCCTCTTCTCATCCTCAATGACTCTTTGCCGTACCTCCTCGTACTGCTGCAAGCTATCGCGGTGGTGTTGGTGCCAGCCTGCGTCCCCGTCAGGAAGACCGGAAATCGTTAAAGCATCCACCGAATGAATAGACTCTACATCTAACATGTGAGTATAGCATTTAGAGAAATGGCATGATCTGCAGTATATAGCTGCAGGAGTCGGTACTTGGTGTGGCAGACGCAGTCGACAACTCTTCATCACCTGGGAAGGAGTCAGATATCGGCGCTTGGTTATGAAGAATAAAGAAGCACACATTGGTATCGACATGCCATTTTTGGCGCAATTTACAGGCAGCTTCGAATATATTCGCGTCTCGCCCGGAAAGTAATTGACTTTTGCGAGTAAGTACAAGCTTGGGTATAACAGACGCGACTCACAGCGGTTGCTCCAATAGATATCCATGGACATTGATGTAGTCACTGTCTATGCGTTGAACTGCCCGGATCGCCCGGTCCCTAATCCTCAGCAAGTCGTTGAAGGGTCGACACTGAGCGGGTTGCATATCTCCACATCGGCATGTTCTGCCCTCCACGTAGCATGAAGGGCAGAGGATAAGTCCATCGCCAATCGGTAGAATACTCGCGGAAACCCCAGAAGAAGACGGAGGTAGACAAGAGTCGCATTCGAAAAAACTCTGAAAGATATCAGCCCCACAAAAATCGCAGTGAAGATCATCTGCGTGGTGTACCCCTGGCTGCGAGACATGAGGCATGGAGTCACGAGCCATCGAGAACTCGCTAGTAAGGATATCATCGAAAAGGCAGATGAGTTGTTTCAGGTGGATCGAAGATGTAGGACAAGGTTCGCTCTTATGACGTTCCGGTAGATTTTCTACGAGTTCGATGAAATGTTGTAGTGCATGGAATATGTTGGATTTGACTTTGTATATTTCCTGCCGACAAACCCTACGAACGATAAGTCGGTTGACTCGCATTTATTCAACAAACGTCACCTATGGTAAATGGGAAGTTCATGCCAGAGCGCCGTCTGCAAACCATTCAAGGACATCCGTGACCACGATGTTTTGATCGTAATTCCACCCTTGTTGACGACTTGATGGCAGCTTCTCGGAGGGACGAGGACTAAATCTCCTTGTTGCTGTTCTGCGATATAGACGTCGAAAGGAGCTTTCGCTAGTTCTTCGAGGGTCACCACGTGAGTTTCTAGATCAACTTCGTGTCCTAACTGGTGGAAATAGGCAGCAACCTGAGGGGCAGCCGAAGACTTTGTCATGAACCAAAACGCTGAACCACCGTGCTCTGAAAAACACATGAGGTTTTGGCCAGAGGATGCACAAAGGTCTTTATGAAACGGCGTGAAGGTATCCCCGATTCCCATGTAGCACATAAGAGTCTGGACCTTTGCCTGCAATGATGAGACGGCAGCAAAGGAGATCCTAGCGGAAGACGAACCTTGTCGGGAAGAAACCTAAGGAAATCGTTCGATCCATTAAATAAAAGGTCGCCAGGGATGGCTCCCGACTCCAGCCACTCTGTCCACTGTGGAGGACAATCGCAATCCTTCCCGTAAAGGCGTTCCTGTTCTGAAAGAAAAGTAAGCATTTTGTTCGATGTACGAAAGCGGGCCTTACCATCCACAGCCGCATATGATGCCATTCCACGGAGTTTTTTGACGAAATCGTCCATAGGGATCTTGAAATCGGACCAGGTATGTATGTTTCGGACAGTTGGATCTACATCAAGGTCAGAAAGCACCCCAAAAGAAAAGAGGAAACCGACTTTGGTCACCATGCTTTCTTAGCCACTCGATATTGAACAAGGATTTCGGCCACCTAGGATGTCTGTTCCAGCCTTGGATTATCAAAGGGTTCCCTTGGAGCTCGACTTCCGGGATGACGACGTCAACCTTTGCGTTCGGGGAAGTAAAATGAACGCGCTTGATGTGATGGAAGTTGGGAGAGCTTTCGACGATGGCGTCTAATTCCCAGCCCAACGTCGAGATCAGCGGGCGGGAGTGGGCAGAGGCCGGAAGCATTGTCTGATTTTGTGTGGGTGCCACAGCGTCCGGTCCTTGTGAGGACTGTCTTGGATGAGCCTTATCACCCATCAAGTCAAGCGACGAGGGACGGACAACAAAGAGCGCCAGAGCGCCAGTTGAACACGTGATACCTCGCGTCGCGTCTTCGCCCTCGACCAAATGTCTGCCTCGAACGCACCGAAACAAAACCCAGACTTTGATTTCTGGGAATTTGTTAGTTGCGCAGTCTGCCATGTCCCTTACTGCCCACCAGATAGAGGACCACCATCAGTACCATTTTGGATCACCGAGTGTGGCCATATCTTGTGCAACTCTCACCTCAGTCAGTCCTCCTTGTCTGTCCAGACACCAAGCACTCATACGACCGACAAGATCCAAACCAGAGCTGCACAAAATGTGGCGACCAAGGCATACAACTCATCGCCCTCCAGCGCGATGTATGATGCTTCTTCATTTCCTATATCTTTACTCAGTGTCTACAAGATGGACCCACCCATGTCAGATTGGTTCCGCCTCTTACCTCACGCAATCGATGGCATTGCCAACGCTGTCAAGGTCTGTCACGATACCCCCAAGTGCCCTTTTCTCTTAGCGCGTCACCTCTCCTTGAGCGCAGTTTCAGCAAGAATCTCTTGCTGCTCTCGTGCGACATTATCGAAACCAGTGCTTGCAGCTCTCTTCCACTTGCGATCGGCTACGAAATGAGCGTAGGTCGCTAAGAAAGTCGGTATTCTTTCTCATGATGAACGCATGATAAAAATCTCCGTGTAGAGATCTCGACACTTTGCAGAGAGAGCTGCATATTTCTCGCAGTATGGGATTCGTTACCGACCAACCTCAGGGACAGCCTGCGCACTTGAACCACAACGGGAAGCGCCCCATGATCGAGATACAAAGGTACGTTAAGCTGCATCATGCGTGTGGCCCAGCCCAAAGGCATCGTCCCAGTCAAAACGGCAGCGTCAAGACCAACTCGAGCCCGAGGTCTGTCCAGACACCAGTCGGTCCATTGCGCCTTACCCTTCCACTGGGGGAGCATCCGACTTTCAGTCAATCATCTGGGCAAGCATTTGCACACACAGTTGACAGACCTGGTAGCAGCCGGTTTGCAGAGTACGGTCTAGACATTCTATTGTGCACCATCTTATTCCTTCTAGGCAATATGCGTATCGCGGAGGAGACAACATTCGCGTGGGGATCCAACATACAGACGAACAATCAACACTGCGACAGCCACGGTCGCCCCGTACAAATCATGGTATGACTGCGCCACCTCCGCCATCGAACCAGGGAAAACGCTTTAAACCAGCAACCAGCCAAACGTATCCGCAGACAGACCAAAGAGTGGAAAGTTCGACGTCGCATACAATCGGACCGCAGCGAGTCGCCAAAGCCTCTGAAAATATGGGACCGCCCCCAACTCCAAAGCGACCGTTTTCTGCGGCCCTACAGACGCCTTCAAGAGCATCGATGCAAGACACTCTGCTCACAAACCGATTTATACCCAACAGCACTTCCCACGGTCGGGCCATAGCGATGGCAGGCAACGCTGGCAGAGCATCGGGTGGAAATCGCATGGTGTTTACGCCTCAGAGCTCACACGGTTTGGGGCGATAGATACTTAACCTTGACCGAGTTACACTTAGTCTCGACAAACTGAATTGCAGCCAGCCGAGAGAATCCCAGCTCCGATGAGGTTTAATCACGTCGGCTTCTCGGCTCCGTCTCCGGCTTGCGGCGTGCATCTAGTCTCGTTCCCATCCGCAGTGGAGACTTCCGGGCGGAGTCTCAAACATTGAGACACAGTCGTCCCCACTACGTCTGGTGCATTTCGTATGGCGAACCCCCCCCGTCCGGGAGCACCGCCATTCCAAGGGATGGATTGGTCGACCTATCTTGCCGAGCGACCTATCTTCGAACTCCGACCGGCTGAACCGACACGTGATGCGTGAAATTAGAATGGATTTCGTAGTTACACTACACTTTTGTACCCTAATCGGCCGTAATTCCAGCTCCGCCCCTTGGAAAGATTTTCGGCTTGCCTGCGGCGCGCCCCTTGGAATGACCAATCCGTCCGTCACACTGCCCCTCTCACGTGATCAATGCATCCTATTTAGGTAGTTACGATCTAAACTGCTGATTACTCGGCAGGTACCTACAAAGGCATATAAGTAGATCACGAAGCATGTGGTGAAAAGTTAGTGAAAAGCAAAAATTACAAATAAAATGGATTACGAATATGAATTAAAAGTGGACAGTGATGAAAGGGTAGCAGTAGAAAGGTCTACAAAAGTGAATAGGTACTTCGTTAACCTTTACCGTAGTATGATGTGCCCCCTCCTCCTTGTCGTGGATGCGATTTTGTGCCGCCCCATCCTAGCAGCGGGGGTGGGTGAGTCATTGCTGACGGGGGCAAGAGGGTGCCGCCCTCTTGCCCTCGTCACCAGTATTGTGGTGGTGGGTGCACGTTGCACCCCCTCGCCCTCGTCATCGCCATGGCGAAGATGGGCAAGCTGTTGCTCCCACCCGCCCTCCTCGTCGTGTGCACAGTAGTGAGGTATGTGCCGTTGTGTCTTATCGTCGTCGTCGTCGTCGTCGTGGGTACACCGTCGCACTCGTAGCTGAGCTTGGTGAAGTCGAGTTGACAGACCGGCGTACCTCACTCTCACCCTCGTCATCATTGTGGCCGGGGGGGCAGCA
>JBBPUG010000141.1:0-40433 GCA_038094535.1 Tubosaeta aff. alveolata
TCACAAGCCGTTGGCGACTCACAGATACGCTCTCTTGATTATCTTTGATAGTATCTGTGAGTCGCCAACGGCTTGTGATGATGTTGCTGACAAGAGTCTGGTAGCCACTTTTGCGAGTCAGACCACAGGAAATGCCAACATATATGTAGCACCATTGTGTCATCCAGGGTGGCGAGATTGCTTCTTACCTTGGACACCACAAGAAGGTGATGCACGGAGATGCACATTTTCTGTACATCAATTAACTCATGTGTAAAAAGTAAGCAACAGTTAGAGAATTACATCGTGCTGATGACCCAAATTGTGATCTGATCATTGATCGATCAGTGTTGACCTTACACTCATGATACAGAGAGACACCCGAGAATTGGGAAAACACCGAGGAAAACAAACACAGGCATAGTAGATCACGGAAATGAGTATATCACTGTTTTGGTAGTAAAAGTACTTTGTTAGTTACATATGCATGTAATTGACTGGTGATTGAATGATCTTCACTTATGTAAGCTGTGTTCTTGCCATTTCACCATGACCTTTTGCAAGACTGACGAAGACATCCTCCAAGACACTAAACTCTATGACCCAGATCCCTCCCCAGCTAGCAAGTCTTGTCTGATTCCATGCAGAAGCAACTCACCGATTGCAGTGCCCTGAACAAGTGTGCCCCTGTGATTCCCCATCATTATTTGCATGACTGTGCACAGGAGCAACATTGCAGGCATGCTCAATGTTACACTCAATTGCCCTCCATACAGGTCTGATGTCAAAGACACCAAGGTGGGCTGCTTCGCAATGTGCACACATCTCAATATCCACATCTCTCCATTCAACAGTCTGGTAGACACATGTATAAATTTTGAAAAGCACCCATGCAAATGTAAAGGGCCATGCAAGAACTGTTCCAGAATGGACTTCCCTTCTGATTTTAATGCCATGTATTGATAATTTAATGCTTTGGGACCCCAACAGAGGTGGGCAAAAATGGGATTCAAGGTTTGGTTTCTTGGGAATGTAACAGGCTGGTACAGTACATGTGGTATTGAATCATTGCATTAATATTCTTGCCAATCACACCCTCGATACAAATAAAGCAGCTGCAATGAAAGCATCTTGACTCTTGGCTCATGAAATGTGAGTAGTATAGACAGTACCCAGCTGACAAACACTAACACCACACTTACCACAAACATTGAGTAAGACCATATATGATCACTATATATAGTGTAATCAGTGAAACTAGACTATTGTAATATAAGGATTTATAGACCTAGGTTGATTGCTCAACAAGTATCTGAGTTATGAAGGTGCAGTATCTACTGTATTCTGACATACATACCCAACATCCATAGGCATTATACTTCAAGCAGAGGGGGCAGCTTCCTGTATGTCAATATAGGGCTAGGTCCCTTGTCCAGAAATATATCCGAGTGGCACAGGTTGCTGGCATCGGCCAAAATGTTTGATGTCTAGGTATACAGTAGAGTATATCACTATTGTACATACTACGCATCCCTGGCAAGATATACATGAGTGATACAGACCGGTGAAAATGACTGAAATGTTCTGTATTGGAACATTGAACTAAATATCTGTTTATGGCTGTACAGACAAAAGATCTGAGTAGTAGAGATTGGTAACTAACAGCTGAAATACTCAATGTCAGAACAAGGGATTGGTCATATTCAATACATTATGAACTACATGTCCTTATGGCACTGATAAAATATATCCAGGTGGTACAGATTGGTGACAATGACCAAAATACTCATTGTTAGAGCAAAGGAATGGTCATATTCAATGCAATACAGGCTAGACATCCCTCCAATGCCAATGGAATATATCTGAATGATGCAGAATGGAAATGGTGTCTGAAAAATACAATGTTTAAACAGACAAATGAGGCATATTTAATATGTACAGACTACACATCCCTTTTTATGTGAGCAATGGGTGTTGCTATTGTGACTTTCTGCATTGAAAGTGCCATTTACATGCTTTGGTACAGACTGTTCTAGTGACATCAATGATGACATCTAAGCATTACTGGGATTTCAAATTGGATGTAACTAGTTCTGCTGAATATGGCACTTCTTGAACAAAGCGGACACTGATGTCCTCTCTGCATCTTGTGGGTTGTACTCTAAAATGGCCTCATACCTGAAAACTTGACTAAGGTCCAGCTTAGTTATGAAATTGTAACTTGAATCCATGCTCACCTGTTCCACCACAGCAGCAGATTGTCAACAAACACCTTCTCTGTCGCATCATTTGTCTCTTCAAACCAACAAATAATATTGTTGTAGAACAAGTTGTAGTCAAACAATTTGTCCACCAGTCACCAGCTACCACAGTCAGATAGGGCAAAATGCACCTGCAACATATGGTCAACCTCATCCCTGCAGCAACACAGAACTTACCTGTATGGCCATGTAAGCAATTGCTCTTGGAGTCACCTTCTTCATGTTGTGTAATTGAGCGACATGGCAGCATGTCCATCTTTCTCCACGTCAGCATTTAGCTGGAACATTTGACTGTGAAGGAAGTGATTGATCCTCGTCCACAGAACTTGAAGGTGTGAATATCATCTTGAAAGCCTGGCAAATACTGTCATTTGAAGCAGTTCTCAAATCCCAAAAGTCAAATACCTTCAGCAACACAGTCCCTTTAAACAGTCCTCTGGCAAGATCTGCCTTGTCACAATCGTTGCCATATAGAAATCATGGCCATGAGTTTGCTATCACAATGAAGTCAGGGTGGTATTCCTGGATACCAGTATGATGTCTAGGCAGTCAAGTTGCAGCACAAGAGGGAAGAGTGGTGGAGGGAAGAATACCTACTCTGCGGTTTCCCAGTTATACTCGATGGGGCAGAGAAGCCTGGCAGTAGCATCATTCTTGAAGCCACAGCCAAATTTGTCATAAGCATGTAGCAGTGGGTGAGAGGGGATGGGTGGCAGGAGCCAGTCAATTATACTAGTCTTGATGCAGCTAGCATTGTCACTTCATGCAGCGTCTGCTCCTAGAGTGAGCTACACGACAGTCAGTATACTCTCTGCAGTGACCACAGAACTTCACCTGCTTGATAATACCATCCACCTTATTGACATCAGAGACTTTCTCAATCTGATCCATAAGCTTAGGTACCCAAATCTTGAGCTGTTCAAAGCACTTATAAATCCAATTCTCACTATCTGGGCATGAGTTTCTTGCTACTGAGTGCCAAGCAGTGAACTTACTTTTTGGTGAAAGATTGGTCTGTTTCTCACAAAGTGCTCCATCAATCTGCTTTGGTAAGAAGATCCATGACAGTGTCATTGAGGGTGACAAGCCTGTGGACAGCCCTCCCACACACATGCCACCTAGTGAACCTTTGATAACAGCAACAAGTTAGTCCTTGCCCCCAAAGAAGAAGGTAAAAATGACAGACTGCGATTCTCTTGGACCACTGGCATGTGAAGTATTTAGATCGCGAACCTGTGATTCTAACAAGGCCAGCTTTTGGTGTAAAGCAGGGAGGGTGGACTGTGTGGCCAACATGGTAGGCAGAAGGGCAAACTCCAGCTGTCATCTGGACTCTGGCTGTAAAATAGCCATGCAGCCTAAGCAAGCCATCAGGGTTGCAAGGTATAGTTATCCTGTGTCAGCTGGCCATCAACTGGCTGATGAGTACTAAAGTTGAGTTTGAAGCCATAGCCAAGCTGCCAAGTCACTTCATCAGCTGGTGCTGGGCAGAGTCTGTAGTATGTAGACTGGGGGGCCCATGGCAGCACACCACTAATTTACCTGACAGAATGGTTTGTAAGCCTTGTGGACAACAAACTATATAGATTTACCTTTTGGGTACTCCCACAAGCAGTTCGGTCAAATCCAATCTAAGTGCCAGCAGCGTGTAACCAAGGCTCTATGTCATCTGGCAGCAATGGCTAAGTTGTCAGTAATATCAGGGTTTGAAATTGTACAACTACAAAAGGAGAAAGTAAGCTCGATTGCTCACCTTGCAGACTAATTTCAATGTATCTCTACCACCTCCCCAGGCTCCTGTTAGAGCTTCAGCATATCATTTTTCTTATGCTCAAAGACAGATACAATGTCCATCGCTATGCACAGGTAGCCCGTCGGACATATGAATAGTGAGTGATACTGCAGATCATTGGGCACATAGCTTACTCTGATAGGCTCTTGCCTTATGTGTACTGCCAAATTTGATTGGAGCACAAGTGAAGAGCTGAGGGTTTCCTTGTTCTTATCACTGAGTATCCCTTCACTGAGCATGTGGATGATCTCCACATTGGAATCTCAGTCAGTGTTGTGGTTACAGTGGAGCTTCTGAAGCTATGCAAGGGCATTAGTGCTCTGACTCTGCAATTCCCTATGTGCCTCCTCACCATCACTTTGCAAAACCCTCTGTTCTATCCGATGAATGACTTGCACCACCTTAAACATCTATATACTGGGTAACTCACACTCCCAGACAATCGAAATGTGTACCTATTGGGAATGAACTTGTTCAAATGCATCTTGCACCTCCATCTGTCAAGCGCTGGGGAAGCTTGGAGGTCCAACCCTGTCGGGCTTAGTGAACTCCCACATCTGACACATTTTAGCATCCACCTGAACCACACTCAGTGCTGTACCAGCACCATCAGGGAGTTCCTCAGTTGCACATCTATGGTGGTTGTCATTATCTGGTTGTCCAATTATGTCTTTGACACCCACATTGCACATGAGCTTTTGCTCCAAAGTCTCAACAATATGTGGGTGGTGGCATTCAGGGCATCTCAGTAGGGAGAATATAGGCAGGATGATGGCATTTGGGCATATGCCAAGCACATCATCAAATGGCAATGCATGATGGGAGGTGAGCAAACAACGCTGGCTAGGATCATTAATCTAATGAGTGGAACTTTAGCAAAGGAGTTGGTCTCACCTCTCTCCACTTAGTGTACCTATGCCTTTATCAATTGTATATCAGGGAACAAGAGGCTTTGTAACCACATGGATTGGGCCAGAGTACTTAGAGTTAACTGGGTTACTAGATTGTCTAGAATGAGAGCAAATCACCTAGAGTATATGAGAACCTGAGAACCTTAGGGGACTAAGTCAAGAGGTTACTTATGATTGGTGGAGTGAGTCTGTGGTTTGAACCGTGTGAGTGCAGCATAGTAGCCATGATAGAATTGCATCACTATGGCAAAAGAGATGAGAGGAGGAGCAAAAGGAGTGAGAGTGGCATGTGAATGGTGAGGGATGAAGGAAAAGGGAGGCACCCTAAAGGATCTTCAACTCCAATGTCACTCAATACAAATGGTGATGGGGCGATCCTATGAACCCAAAGTTCAAGGGCATTCTCAGTGCAACATGGAGTCAATGACTAAGAGTGGTTGAGCTGCACGAAGCAAACTCAGGGAGGAGGTAGGGATGGAAGACAAGGCGTGTGATAAGGGGCAAGGAATTGAGTTGAGTTGAGCGAATGGTGGCCAAGTTGAATGACAACTGTGGGAAACAATGCAATGGTTGCTCCTTCCTTTTTGGGTTAAGACAACTTTTGCTACTCACACATATCTTCTGTCTTCTGGATCTTGCTGCCCCAGATCTCCTCCTCAAGTTTGCTTCGTGCAGCTCAACCACTCTTGGTTGTTGACTTTGTGTTGCACTGAGAACACCCTTGAACTTCGGGTTCATAGGATTGCCCCATCACCACCTCATATTGAGTGACATTGGGGTTAAAGATCCTTTGGGGTGCCTCCCTCCTCCTTCATCCCTCGCCGTTCATGTGCTGCTCTCACTCCTTTCACTCCTCCTCTCATCTCTTTTTCTGTAGTGACACAATTCTATCATGGCTACTGTGCTGTGTTCACATGGTTCAAACCACAGACTCACCCCACCGATCGTAAGTAACCTCTTGACTTAGTCCCTTAACATAGTAGCTCATCTCTGGCTGGTTTCTTATCACATATTCTGCAGGCATTTGCCATAGGTACAAGACTGTCTAACGACCATTGTTTAACAACTCCTCCCCACAGGCCCAGATATTCACTGAATGGGAGACGAGGTCATCCTGGCCAGTTCCTTTTCATATTTCTTCCAGGCAAGTGATTGTGTTATTGTAAACCAGCATGAACCTGACCATCTCAAAATCAGTTTCAGAATCCTTTTGCAAAATTTCCAGTGCCCAACAAAGAATCATACAAATGAATGCAATCACCTTGTCCATCTGCCAGTGATCTACAATTTCCAACAGCGATGTATGGAAGGTAGGCCTAGCAACACACATGGTTTCAAGAATGAGTGTAGAGATCGTGGGCAATTGGAACAGGTACACCTGCATTGTTCCACTATCTAACTGAGGGTTACATGGTAACTTACAGATTACTCTGATGAGTTAGCACTTACCTGAACCATCTGGTCAGTGTATCTCCAGCCTTGAAGTAACTTGTCAATTTGTGGCGCCCAATGTGATGCAAGATCGCATCTCTCCTGGATAGAAATTAACAGGCTATAAGAAGGTTTGATGACAAGCCATGTGATGTCCTTGAAATGCCTGATTATATCTTGCCAGGTATTTTTTGCATATAACCAGACCCTAGCTTCAGGTTCTTGTTCCCACCCCTCTGCCACAAGAAAATGTCAGTCTTATGCTAACAATTGTGTGCGAAACTCACTTTTTGCAAATTTTTTCATCAAGTCCTTAATAAAGTCCTGGTCAACCTCGGGTGAGCACATTGGGTGACACAGGAAAAAGTATGTCATTATTTCTTTCCCCATTTCTTTCTTGATGGCTTTGGTATCCATAACATGGAACTGCTGGATCTTGAAACCAGGACATGTCCAGATCATGGAGGTGGGCATGGCAATCAGTTGGAATGGGACCCCCTGATCATGGAACACTTGTGTTGCAGAGGCCGATTGTTGCATTGCAGATCCAGGGTGTGACTCAATCATAGAGGTGGGTGTGGTGATCAATTGGGATGGGATACCCTGATTGTGAAATGGCTATATTGTGAAGGTCATGGCCCCTCGCTGCATATCATCTTGGGTGCTAGGTCCAGGCTGTGGCTGTATTATGGAAAGGGGAGCTTATGTGAAGGGGCCACGCAATTGAATCTGTGCTTGGCGCTCTTCACGTGTGTTGGGCTATTGAGGTATGTTAGAAAATACAGTGATTTAAAAAATAGCTTACTCAGATAATGCCAGTGCCGCAAGAGGATTCCATGGCTGCCCATGCAGCCACTATCCTCTGATCAATGTACTGATTGTCTTCGGAATGGTAACCAATGGGCAGTGTTGGCTCTGGGAATAGGATCAACAGTTGGCATGTGGCTGTAATTGCCTGCTCTTCTGGACTGGACAGTGTAGGCATAAATCCGAAAGCTCTGGCCGGATTGGTGTTGGATGGTGGGGTGAAGAACTGATGGGGTAGAACAGAGGGCAAGCTTTCAAACTCAGAGCTGTCAAATGACTGGAGATCAATGTTCAACAACCATTGCCATGGATCATTGCTTATTGTAGCTTAGCATAGCATGTTTTGTTTGGGACTGGAAACAATCACAACAAGGATGAACAAATGGATAATATGGTGCCCAGAAATACAAAAAGCAAGTACAACACATGTGTAGCTACAATTACTCGACTATCATATATCCATGGCCTACAGTGAAAAATGGTCAAGAGGGAAGACAATATGATGCCCCCCACCTATGGCAGAAAAAGTTCATTCACACAAAGGAAGCCAAAAATATCACACCTACATTCTCGGCCAATCATTGGATAGCATGTTGCTATCCTTTACACAATCTTCTGGGAAGAACATACCCGTTGTTCTGCTTTGAAGATGTCGAGCTGGTGGTCCAAGGTGACCATCGAGGCGTGCTCGGTGGAGTAGGACATATGTTTGAGCTGCATCAGGTTGTCCAGAGAAGTGACCTCAGCGGCTGCAGCTTCGTATGCACAAGCCTCATCCTGTGACATGTGGAGCATAAGGTGTAGCAGCTTCTGGCAGTGCTCCACCACTTTGATCTCCCATGTGTAGGTTTTGGCATGAAGGCATCAAATTTCACGGCCTGCTGTTTTCATGTGCGAGACCTCTTGAAGGGCCTCATTGAACACCTTCCTGATAGCTGATGCAAGGAGCAGCTTCACCTACAAGTGTTAGGAATGGGGTCTCAAATGTATTACTTCATACTCACCTTCTGCGTGTCCCTTAATGTAGCACCCCCAAACACGTTCTCATGTAGAACATGCAGCTGCATAGTGTCAAAAAGGTTGGGGGGGAGGATGCTCATTTGAGAGGGAAGCACTAGGTCTAGTGTACCAATACCCAAGCTGTCCGAGCTGTCTGAACTGCTGCTCGTGGGTGAAGGGGTACCGGTTCCCCCAGAAAAGTCTTCCTCATAAGGTGTCAAGTGTTCAGGAGGGGATACCATTGCTGTGGGCGAAGGGTAAGCGGTGCCTAAACTTAGTTAGTACTAAACGTTGGAAGAAATCAGAGTTTGAAAACATTCTCACAGCCATCTCACGTCAACCATCAAACATTCGTCTTGTGCCACCTTTCCAAATCTACCTTTTCCAAATCTCCATCATTCTCTTCCCTTCATCTCTTATCACATGGTTCCACTTACTCACATATTGTTCTTGCACTCATCTTGTGTGAGCTTTTCGGATCTTGCTGCCACCCATCCGTGTCCCTTGTCACATGCCTCATCTTCCATCCCTACCTCCTCCCCAAGTTTGCTTCATGCAGCTCAACCACTCTCAGTCATTGACTTCACATTGCACTGAGAATGCCCTTGAACTTCATTTTCTTAGGATCACCCCATCACCACCTCATATTGAGTGACATTGGGGTTGAAGATCCTTTGGGGTGCCTCCCTCTTCCTTCATCTCTTGATGTCACATGCCTCTCTCACTTCTCTTGCCCCTCCTCTCATCTCTTTTTCCATAGCGACACAATTCTACCATGGCTACTGCCCTTACATGGTTCAGGCCACAGACTCACCTCACTAATCATAAGTAACCTCCTTGCCTATTTTGCCTTTGAGATTACTTATTTATGCCAGCCATTTTCACCTCCCTTGATGTGAGAGCAATCACAACTGTGCACAACAGCAAGATGGTCATCATGACCCCCAACAAGTATATTGTGCCTGAACCTCACAATGGAATCGAAGAGCTTCACACATGAGCAGACAGTCGTTTTGGAACTGCTAATTGTTTCCAGTGGCCTCAAATATACTACAAGGACTTTGCATACATGATCTGTGTTCCACATCAAGACAGCCACCAACTGCCAGATAAGATGGCTTGGGCATGGTTCATGCCCAAGGCAGAAGACATTGAGATGTTGTCTGCAGAAACTCTCTGGAAACTCTCAGATGGAAAGGCACTTGGATTAGCATCTCTGCACTACATCACCTTGCAATGTTACAATACTTGGAAGCTGACTCATGGCTCAAAGGTGGACAGTTGGGTGAAAATGCTTCAGACTCTCAAGCATATGATCACGATCTTGACCCCACATCCTCTTCCCCAGCACAACATTGTTGCCTATGTCACCCAGACACAATGTCTGTTCCTTGATATCATAGCTTTTTTTGACTATGTCAAAGTTGTTCAACCTTGTCCTGCCAGTCCTGACTTCCTTCCACACATTGTTCATTCAGATTGGATGGGATGCTTCACTCAGGACTCCCTGATCTGCAATGAGCTCTTTCAAGTGGGCATGCCAGTATGGTTTGTGCACTCTGAGCTTACCATCACATTGACAACCATCATCCAGAAGCCAGTTACGTTCACTTTCCCTGACCAGATTATTCGTGCACAATATTTTGAACAAGGAAAAACTGTTGACCCTTTCCCATCACTGTACTCTGATCCTGGCAGGCTACAGCGTCACCTCTATTCTCACTGCTACTACATGAACTCAGCGCAATCCATCACTGAGACCCAATCTCCTTGCATAGTGGGGACCTCTAGGATTGGTAAAGCCCTGACCGAAGCTCAAAGAAAGAAGAAAGAAAGGAGACAGTTGGGCCTGTGTGAGGGTCACCCCAAAACAAGTATATATAATGTTCTGTTTGCTCTGATGTGAGATAGCTTAAACAAACCAGATATAGGTGGCAGAACAGAAGTTCACAACAAATGAGAGGAACTGGGCGTTTCCAAAATGCCATCATCCTTTGCTGTGTGGGTAGGTGCAATGAAAAGAGTGGACAAGGATCCCTCGAGGGTGAAGTCTGGCTTGTTGGACTGTGGATACCACGTGCCTGAGCCCCCAATACTTATCATGCTGCAATCCCCGGAGCAATGCAAGACTTATATAATGAACTGGCTTGCAATTCATCATCTTTGGCTCCCTCATCTTGAGGAGAGTCCACCATCTCGATTTTCTTCCCCTCAAGTTTGGCAGGTATTCCTGAACACCAACTTTTCTTCTGTGGATAGTAAAGCTAGTGACCTATTGGCTCCGAAGACAAAGATGCAAAGCTGCAAGTTGGAGATGGAGGAGACATTCTTGGGAGCCATGGACCTGACACTAGGATCCTGCTGGTTCCCGAAGGAGAGTGTCTACTGGCAGGACCAGACAATTCCTTTACCATCCCTAGAGAATCCACCACTTCGCCTCCTCCAAGCAATCTTGTGAGAGGTATATGAACTTGGCTTTTGGTCTGAGCTCTACAATCTTGACCATGCTGTTGTGCCTCATCTGTGGGTGAGTTTCCCTGCTAAACAGCAAGGCCTTTGGAAGTGCCTTTCCCTGGCAACTAAAGTGGTCAGGGATTTGTTGGGACCATTGCCAATGAAAGGTGGGGACTTAAATTTCACAGATGCATGTCCAGAAAACAGCAAAATTCTTTGTACTTTCTGCCTCCTCCTTGCTATGTGGCCTGGGGCCCATCCTTCCTTCTCAGTTGCATCTATCACAAAATTTTCTAATGACTGGGGTGACATAGAAACTTTCGAAATCATGTCTCACACATGTCTTTTCTATGTACAGACTTTCTTTGATCATTTCGGCAGACCGCCTCTTCTCCCCCGTGTATTCCTGCTCAAGTATTATGTGTAGTATCTCCCCTGCTATCCCATTGTCTTATTTACTGCTGTAATATTAATATTTAACATTTTTTCAATACTTAATCCAAACTCTAACATTGCAGGGTTGCCTGTTTCAGCTAGGTATGAAAGCTCACTCCACTGTAGGGTAACCCACCAAATTTCCGCTGCACATGGATGCTGCATTGCACCCTTCTTCCCCTTCACCCAGCCGCAAAAGCAGGCCAAGATTTACACCACACCTCTACATCCCTCTGAGATTTTCCATGTTTTCTTCTGCAACTGATGATGACTCACAGGTGCAAACCATGTGAACATGACTTCTCTTCTCAGAGGGGTCTTACTCAACACCAGTCCTCGTGTTCATCCTATCAAGCAGAACATGCTTGACGTCTTAATAGGCTGAGAATGACTTTTCTAGTAAGACTTGCTTTAATTCTATAATGACGCATTAATCTGGTCCAACATTCATACTAGGCTATGAACACTATCCAACCTGCCTCCGAGTTCTGCCACTCCTCTCCGTTGGCTAGCAGCAACACTCCTATGGATGATGCAGACTTGTTTGTAAACCTATCTACTTTGACCATCAGCAAGTCCATTTCCTATCAGCAACCACTTGGCCTGCCCTCCTTACCTGCAGACTCACCCACACCTTCTGTTGAAAAGCCACTCACTGCTCAGACCTGCAGAGTGCACCTTAGGTTTCAGAACCTACTTCCCACCCCACCTTCTATCTTCAGACATGTGTTCCTGCACATGTTTGACACCTTCTGCATGCAGTTCGATAAGTTTGGAATTGCTTGTCTTTACCACCACAGACCATTCTACAACCCAGATGGCTTCGTTTCCCTGAGCAATTTATCAGCATCAACAACTTCTCTACTGGATGATCAGGCAGTTGGACAAACAGCCCAAGAACCTCCTTGGCCATGGAAAAATATGTCAATCTGGCACTTGATGACCTGGGTCCTCACTGGCAACCATCACAAGTCAACCACCAAGGTGAACCAACTCATCTGGGAGATCTTAGAGGCACCCAACTTTAGTGTTGAAGAACTCGTGGGATTGGACACCCTCACCATGTTACAATTCTTTTCTCCTTTTTCTTCTTCCTCTTCATCTTATCTTCCTCCTTCTCATTGACTATGTCAACTTTCTCTTGAGGCTGCCAATGTTTCCTTTGGGTGGTAACTCCAACTCTTGTCTCTCAGACTTCCTTCTTCATCTGAGTAGCTCCTTGGACTATCATCTTGTCACCTTGCCTTTCTCTTCCTGACATATCACTCACGTGTTCATTTCTATTCCAAGGCAGATGACTTGACTCTAGTCCTTTCTTTTGTCTCCTTCAGCCTTGCTCTCTGATTGGATGATTAGCTCTGCAGTTGTCTCTCTCACGACAGCAATGTGTCCCCTTATTCCATCACATTCTATAGCATTCCATTCTCTCACAATAGGAATACTTATATACCACTCACCCTGTACTTTTATTCCTTACTCTGAATCTACGATATTCGTCATACCAATTCTTTGTCCTCAAGTGATTCTCAAGTCCTCAGTGATCCTTTGACATTATCCAGCAATCTCCTGATTTTCCTGGTCAACATTCTTTGTCCTCAGTCTACAATCTCCATTGTATCCTTCATCCCAATCCCTCATTCTTCACTGACACTTCCAGGGTATCCATTCAACTTCATCCTTCACTTTCCTCCTCACTGTGTACTCTCTTTCCACCATCTTCTGTCCTCTGTTTTCAGTTTGTACTTAGCTAGCTTGGAGAGACACTATGGTACCTCTTTGTGAGCATCCACCTCTCCAGTGTTAGGTCAAACATCCCTCAAGGTATGCCTAGTGTTACACACTGAGACCAGGTGGCTGGACTCTGCTCAGAACACGTTACCTACAGATGACCCATTCTCCATGGACAAATGGAAACGGTCAACAGTTGAAATCAACGTCCCAACTAGGAAGAAGGATCCAGCAGGCAATGGCCAGCCCTTCACAATTGATGGGTTCTACCACCACCTGTTACTTGATGTCATTCATACCATGTTTGCAGAAGCATTGTTAAGATCATTTCATCTAACACCATTTAGAAAGGTACGACTTACCTGACTATATGGCCATTGACTTAAAGGGTTAATTTTCACAAAGATATGGAAGTCCCCACACACCAATGAGGAACAATCCATATACAATGAACTTTATACATCGGAAGCATGGAACAAGGCCCAAGACAACATCATGAAGCAGAGAAGAGCAGATGGGTGTGAGCTGGAGAGGGTAGTGGCTGGTCTAATGTTCTGGTCTGATTCCACATAATTGGCTCAGTTTGGCCATGCATCTGCATGGCCAATCTACCTTTACTTCGGGAACATGTCCAAATATGCACAAGACACAAAGATGGGGCTTGCCATCCAGTTGCCTTCATTCTGACAGTAGGTGCATCTCATGAAAATGATGGTGTAGTTGACCTCATTTGTTAATCAGCTTCCAGAGTTACTACACAGGTTCATATCCAAGCTCTTGAAAAAAAAGTTCAACTCTGATCTACTCGCTCACTACAAACGTGAACTTATTCATGCCATCTGGAGGATATTACTCGACAATGACTTTATAGAGGCATATCAGAACAGTATAGTGGTCAAGTGTTTTGATGGTGTCATTAGGCATGTATATCCACAGATCTTCACTTATTCCACTGACTACCCCGAGAAGTAAGTCGGCACAAGACCCTTTATTCCACCTAACACTGATATTTCAAGGGCTCTTCTTGCAACAATATGAGGCAAAGGCATTCACCCATGTCCATGATGTTTAACCCAAAAGTCAAGCTTCCACCGGTTGGGCTTCAAGACTGATCTTGCAGCAAGATTGGATCATGCTCAAGAACATTTTCTGGACAAAGTTTGGGAAGCCCAGTGAGCCATCTATAACATGTCGAGCAGAGCATTACACAGAGGGTGAGGACTGAAGTGACTCACTTAGTGTTGGGCTTGCTGCTACAATGGACGGACACATGGATGTAAGAGGTAAAGACTCTATTCAAACTCAGATGACTGAGTTTGTATTGTATACTACATGATCATATTATGTAATACTACCTAATATGTCAAACTGGATGTTCAACACTCCCCCTTGTTCAATAAACGGGTTTGTGTGAACATGTATAATAGAATGGATAGTTGACATTAGTAGAAGATGAGTCCCAATTGAGATCTTAATTGATCAAAATGAACTTGTCCAAGGTTCTTGGTGAACATATCTGCAGGATTAATGGAACCTTCTATATAGAATAGTTCAATGGTCCCATTCTCAACCCATTCAGGTATTGCATGCCATTCAAGTTCTACATGCTTGTTTCGTGTTTCTGTAACAGGGTTGGATGCCATGAATATGGATCCTTGGTTATCACCGCAGATAGGAGTAGGGGTAAGTTTGTACCCAAGTTCTCCAAGAAGTTGCCTGATCCAAACTACTTGGTGGCTACAATCAGACAGTGTGATATATTCAACCTCGGTAGAGCTATGGGATATGTGTGATTGTTGCCTCGATCTCCAACTGAACACGCAATTAGCTAGTTTAATATACCAGCCTGTCTGTGAGTGCCTGGCATTGTGATCAGATGCATGATCTGAATCAGTACACGCAATCAAGCCTGCGCCTGATCTACTGTCATAACAGAGTGCATATTTCCTGGTATCAGCCAGGTATTTGCAAATATAAAGTGCTCTGTCGAGGTGATCTTGTGAAGGGTTGGTAGCATGGCGAGAGAGGGTAATCACCGCAAAGGCGATATCAGGGTGAGTGCCCAACATCAGATATAGCAAAGATCCAATGACTGTTTGGAATCTTTGACGGAGTTCATAGTCAACAGGACCATTATGTTTGGTGGATTTATAGCCCATAGGAAGAGGAGTGGGGGCAGCTCGGGCATTTGTCATTCCAAAGCATTCTAGGACTTTATCAAGATATGCGCACTGGTCAACTAGTATCTTTTGTCCTTCTCATTTGATGCGCATATGCAGGAATTCATCTGCAACACCAAGATCTCTGCATTCCCATTTCTTCATAAAGTGGCCTTTGATCTCATTGACTATGGCCTTAGAGGGACCGCAAAATATTGCGTCATCTACATAGACAATGGCTACAACCATAAGGGAGCCTTTCTTCTTATATAAGAAGATGCCTGGGTCAGACTTTAGGCGTTTAAAGCTGAGTTCTTTCATGGACTCATTAAGAGCCTTCCACCAGGCGAGCCCAGCTTGTTTCAAGCCATATAAGGCTTTCTTTAGGTGGAGTACTTTTCCATTTAAGCTGGAAGACTCAAAGCCTTCAGGAAGTTCCATATAGATCTCTTTGTCCAAGCTGCCATATAAATAGGCACTACGGACATCAACGGCTTCCATATGCCAGTTCTCAAGTGCAGCTAGTGCTAACATAAGTCACACTGTTTCATAGCACACTACTGGAGAGAATATTTGGTCGAAGTCTAAGCCTTCAACCTGGGAGAATCCCTTTGCGACTAATCGTGCTTGCTTTCGACCGTCTGGTTTGATGTCAAATACCCATTGATTTTTGATGACCTTTCTATAAGTGGGTCAATCTATGACTTTGAATACATCATGTTTTTCTAGCATATCAAGCTGCTCACAACAGGCAGCTTTCCATTCATCCTAAAGGTTGGCCAGTAGTGTTTTAATATCCTTCAGTGTCCATTCTAGTATGGGTTTCGTCTTGACTGCAGATTCTAGACTAATCGCCTTGGAAAGTAGGAAGTGCTGGAATTGTACTCCCCCTTCTTGGCATAACTTCTCAACCTAAGCATCAGAATCCTCATGGGATGAGCTTTCAGGAGCAGTTGGAGGGTCAGCAGGTAGAGGAGGTGTGCCAGAAAATTGTCCAGGCATTTCGTCAGATGGATCCTCAAAAGGGTCGTCAGACATTTTCTCAACTTGTTCTTTCCATTTTAACATGCGCTCAATCTCTTTCACCTGTTGAACTGGATGTTGGTCATCACCACCCACATTTCCAGGTTGTTATGGCACTCTCCTTTCGTATTGTGGATGCTGTGGAAAAGGAGCAGGAGGAGGGTGAGGAGCTCTCCAAGGTGCACGGGGTGGTGGAGATGGCAGAGGTCCTGGCAATGAGGTACATGGTTGGATAGGAGAAGGTGGATGTGGAACATGCAGGTGTGTGGGTTGGTATTCTTCTGGTTCAGGAAGTGGAAGCTCTACTTGAGTAGGCTCTTCTGGAATGATGGGTTTGGCATGTGGGATGCATTTGGGGTTAGTGCACTTAGGGAATAGTGACTCATCAAAGAGTGCTTGTGCAGCTGTAAATAGAATATTGTTGGGGGATCGCATAAAGAGATAGTTGTTCTCATTGCCAGGTGATGCCGAGATACACCATAAGCTCTGATTTAGGAGCCAGCTTGTTGGTGTGGATGTCCTCTGGGAGGTGTATGTACGCTCCACAACCAAAGACACGTAGGTGGCTAATATCTGGGGACTGCTTAAGCAGGAGCTCATATGGGGTTTTCCAATTATGGCAGTGTAAGGGTGTGTGATTGTATAGATGCACAGCGTGATCCCAGCTAAACTCCCACCAGGAATCAGCAAGGCAAGCCTCAAGGCACATCACTTCTGATTTATCCATAATGGTGTGCATAAAGCGCTCAGTGTAACCATTTTGTTGTGGAGTATGGGGAGCACTCTGGAAAATGCGGATCCCGTTGTCTAGCAGCAACTTTTCAAATGCGTTTGACTTGTACTCTCCCCCTGCATTGGACATTCATCCTTTTATTTTAGAGTCAAATTGGGTGGCCACCATTTGTATAAAATGTTTTGTCACTGTAAGTGCGGCATCTTTCGAGCACAAGCAAGTGGTCCAGCCAAAGGATGTATAATCATCAAAGAAGGTGATGATATATTTATACTGATGGTATGACTTAATGGGGAATGATTTAATGTCGGAGTGAACAGATTCAAAGGGTTGAGTTGTGCAACAATTGTCAGGGTGATAGGGGCGACTAGGCATTTTGCCTTGCACACAGCCCGGACAGATGGAGTCATCCTCAGGGAATGTGACATCCTCAGGGAAATTGCGAGTATTTTTATGTGCATGCTTTAGGACATCTTTAGACAGATGACCAAAGCGTCTATGCATGATATCATATCCCATGGAGGGGATGGCAGCAGGGTGTGCACTGGGGACTATGTGTTCTATGGTGTACATATTGCAGCCTAATCTACCAGGGTAGAATGGTGCTAAAAGTGTACCATCACCATATAAGACTTCAAGTCTGTGAACGTCACCATGAATAGTAGGACCTGTGCACATGAGTTGTCCAAGTGAGATAAGGCCAACTCCAGAGTTAGGGATGTGACTGACATCATGGAGGGTAAAAGTATGAGGAATTGAGGCCTTGTCGATCCATCATATATTCACATTGCCAATGGCTATGACATGGAGTAGGCCAGCTGCAGTATGGACTGGGATTTGATCACACTTAGGGAGTTCCTTATACTTCACAAAGTCTGATGCTTTTGGGGAAAAATGCATAGAGGCACCAGAATTGAGGATCCAAGTGGGATTCTTAGGTTCACAGTGATCACACTTGTGTTTTGAACCATGTGCACAAATGTCCATTTCATTATCTACAGGTACGTTAAACACTGTAGAACTATGAGCACACGACAAATAACTACACGCTACAGCAGCGTTGTCATGTGAGTAGGGACAAAAGGCAACATTAGAACAAATCACTAACCTGGAATCCCATTCTTTATCGGATCCATAGATGTCTATGACTTCTTCTTCTTCTTCGTCCCATGAGGAACGAATACTTCCCACCCAACGCTTATTGCATTTAGTAGGGGGTGGGGTGTCGAGGTTGGACAAGGACCAGGGACAGTTTGTAATAATATCCTCCTCTTCAAGGAGGTCAGGTAAACAGCCAGTATATATGGGGGTCAGATCAGTTTGACCAGGAAGGAAGGATCCTCCTAAGGCAACGCCTTCTCTGTTCTTAAAGCCTAAGAGGGCATCAGAGATCATGTGATCGTGATCATCTTCAAGTCACTCAAACAAAGAGCACTCTACAGATGGAGGTCGTGCGGGTGGAGTGGAAGGGGCAATGGAGCTGACTGTGGAAAGGGACGGAAGGGAGTGATGGCCTGGGGCCCAGTTAATGTGGTCAAGGAGGGAAGTGGCAGCATCAATGTTGCAAATGGTTTGTAAAGATGGCTGAATGCCAATCCGATGAGTGAGGTCCAAGGCATGAAAAGTCTGGGGAAAGTAGGGAGGGCCAGTTTCCCCATGGAACGTTGTGGAGATTGTTGGGCGAGGGCACAAGGGTCGACAGTCGGAGTAGGACCATCAGTATGGGTGATGAAGGCATTGGAGGCGAAGAACGTGTCTTCGTCTGCCTCTGCAAAGTTCAGCTTTGCTTTACCTTTTCCTCGGCCTTTGCCTTGGTTTCCACATGTATTCTTCTTCTTTTCCTTTTTCCCCTCAGCACTACTTCCCTGCTGCAGTCTAGTAGACACGCTGGGTTGTTGCTGCTGATCTTTAAAAGAGGGATCATCAGGCTTATGCTTGACGGCACTAATTTTGTTCACTTGCTGGGTATCCTTACCTTTCTTGTTGCCTATGAGCATTATCCATTCAAATTTGGTGATGGAGGACACACGGATTTCGTCAAAAGTGGGAATCTTCAGATTCCCTGCAGGAGTTTTCACTTGGAGACCAAGCTGTTGGACAATGGTGAGGGATGACAGAAGTTTAGCAAGGACAATGAGGGCCTGAAGGTTGTCAGGGACAGTCCACTTAGAGCCTGCATTTTGGAGATGAGCAAAAAGGTGCTCAAGCTGAGCAAAGACATTGGTGGGGTTGGAGCCATTAGGGATAGTAAGCTCCATCATCTTCTTGAAGTCACTGAAGACTTGGGGGGCATCATTCTTGTTGAACTCTGCCTTGAGAGCATTAATCATATCGGTCACATCCTCATGAGTGTGAAATTTGGCAATCAGAGGGGGGGAAAGGAGGGTGAGGAGGGTGCCGTGGACTTTGTCGTTGGCAGAGATCCAGTCATGAAACCAGGACCAGTCAGATGCAGCAGCAGGGTGGTGTGCATCAGTCATCTTGCCTTTATCGTCAGTGGTACCGATAAGGGAACCAGGGAAGGGAGGATGAGAGACATCCATAACCCAGGTGGCACCAGTAGAGAGCAAATAGTTGAGCATGGTGGGCCACCAGTTCACCCATCCATTTCCATGGAAGGTGGAGATCTTGGGGCTGATGTTGAGAGAGGAGGAAGAGGCGTTCTTGTTGGACATAGTGTCTAGAACATAAAACTTGTCAGTATGAGGTACCAGCATAGTCTCCCCTTAGGGAATGGCAGCCACGAAGGTGTATGATGATGTGGGTGTGTGCCACTATGCAGGCTCTCTTGCGCTTAAAGCAGCAAAAAGGCGGACGTGCAGTGAGTGCAACACTGTGTCTGTCCTATGCACAAAGCAGCAAGGACTGACTAGGTAGAGCCGACCTGCAGCAAGTTTGGATGCAGCCATTTAAGGCGCTTCCTCACTGCACTGATCAGGGCTCATAACCTGTCGAGCAGAGCATTACACAGAGGGTGAGGACTGAAGCGACTCACTTAGTGTTGGGCTTGCTGCTGTAATGGATGGACACACGGATGTAAGAGGTAAAGACTCTATTCGAACTCAGACGACTGAGTTCATATTGTATACTACATGATCATATTATGTAATACTACCTTATATGTCGAACTGGATGTTCAACATAACATGGGCAAGTTCCTGGCAAGTGTTGTAGTGGAGGGTATTCTAAAGGCAAATTCCCTTGTACTGACCGTAGTAAGTGTCAAATGCTTCTCTATCAAACTCAATGCCCTGATACTCCAATCAGAATGCTTTTGTTGAACGTCTCGCACCTCTGGATCTTGACATTTGCAAGATACTCATAGTGGATCTATTGCATGAGTTTCAGCTGGGGATATGCAAGTCTGCCTTCCAGCACCTGCTTAGGATAATCTATGTGGTGAACCCCACCTGAGTTCTCATTGTCAATGAGAGGTAAGTTTGTTTCATGGTGTACAAACTACAAACCCTAAGTGAAATCCTATTGCTTTAGGTTTTCTGCTATTCAAGCATTTGGCCATGGAATCTGCCGCTTTCTGGACAACATAGCAGATATCAGCCAGCAACCAGCAAGGTTTTTTGAAAATGTTCTCCAGGTAAGTGTTGTTGGCTGTGATAATAACAAATCAGTAACATGTATTTGTAGTGTTCTATTCCAGTTTTTGAGGGACTGTTGCCATATGAACACAATAGAGTGGTACAGACCTTGCTGTTCTGCCTCATCAAATGGCATGCTTTGGCAAAGTTGAGGCTGCATTCAGATGACACACTTGCCCTACTTTGTCAAGCTTTACAACAGTTAGGCACCCAAATGCAAAAGTTTCAGCGGGTAACATGTGTGGCATTCAACACCAAGGAGCTGCCCTATAAATCAGCCCAAAGGCAAAGGAGGTTGTTTGCTGACTGGCAGGCAGGCAGGTGCAGCGAGCCAGGAAAGAATGGCATGGCATCTAAGAAATTCAATTTGGATACATATAAGTTCCATGTGCTGGGCAACTATAAAGAGGCAATCAGAACGTTTGGGACTATGGATCTGTACACTACTCAGGTGGCAAGTTCTTTGAATTTTCTTTTGATCAAGTCTTGAAATATTGTCAGGGTGAACAAGCACACAGATTGATCAAACAGTTTTATGGCAGTTCCAACAAGAAAAACATTGAGTCCCAATTTGCAAGACAGGAGAGACAACAAACCCTGATCAGGCGACAAATCGAGCAGGACAATTCAGAGATGGAGGTGATCGATACTTCACCCCAGTTACACCACTCTATGGCCAGCACTCCAAGATGGGACAATGTTATCAACATTCTCCAATTTCTTCAAGAGCATCGCCAGGACCCTGCAGTAAAGGTACGCTTTTCTCAGATACTAATATGCACTAAGTAAATCAATGTGGTGCAGCCTTCTTTCATACAGGGACTTAAAAATCATCTGCTTTCAAGGATGCTTGGCTTAGATTACAACAGGGATGAACGCTCTTTCACACCTGGCGAGCGCAACAGCCTCTACCTCATGGATCTCCATTTAGTGATCAAGTCTAAATTATTGCATGTCAACTACACAACATATGACATGTGCCGGAAGTACAGTACAATTCATACATCCCATGGTGATGTGGTCATGTCCATCTGTAGTCAATTCCTATGCAACTCCATAGTATAAATATTCTGTAGTGTACTATGTTGTACTTTAGTCAGAATATCAACTAGAACACCTCCTGTGTTCCTAACTCCTTAACTCCTGAACTCCTCATCTCCTAACTCCTTTACTCCTTAACTCTGCTCCTAAGGGTCCTGAACCTACACAAGGGCGCGACACATAAGTCCTGTGCCAAGACCCACCCCTCTGCATCTCTGCATCTCCAACCCCCTGACCCCTAATCAGGAGTAAGGAGGACCGGTTCTGACAGGTCATGACATTATTAAAAGACCAAGGTCACCTGTTCTGGTATGCACAAGTTGTCCACACATTCCATATTCGGGTGCAGTTTTCTCCACAAGGCATCAGGGGTCTGGAGCAGAGCCTGGAGGTTCTCTGGGTTTGTTGGCTGGGGATTGATATGGATCACACATGGGGATTTAAGGAAGCTTGTCTGCCAAAGATTGGATTTGTTCCCAATCAAGCAGGTCATGAGCCATTTGGCTTTCTAGATCCATTGTTGGTGATCTGTGCCTGCCACCTAATCCCTGCATTCTTAGATGGTCACACATCTGAGCTAATGCTGGAGGGACCATCACTTGTGAGGAATGCTGGAGAATCAGATGACTGGGCTGCATTCTACATCAATATGTGAGTCCACATTCCTTTGCTTGATCATTCTGATTCTCATGTTATAACAACAGATTTGTGGATCGTGACATGTTCATCCATTTTGCAGGAGTAGGTATCAGCCATCTTGGCATGGAAATAGGGGGCCATGGCCCTGCCCTGGTCATGGAATCAATAGACAAGGATGAATATGAAGACATGGTAATGCACAAAGTTGATGACCATCAACATGTGGGGCAGGATGATGATATGGAAGAAGATGACAGTGAGGACAGTGATAACAGTGACAATATAATGTTTGACAATGACAATGATGATAATGACCCTGGTGATGGGGATGACAAATCAGGGCGTTGGCGCTGGGGAAGTGAGGGTGAGAAGAGTGAGCTCAGGGATGATGGGAAAATCAAGATTTAAATTCACATATAGAAAAGAGTTTCATTGTGATTGGCTAACTATGGTGTGCTCAACCTGGCATTCTAAATGTACTGCTTTTGGAACATCCATAATGGATTTAAAAACATATAACACAAGGGAAGGTAGAGACACAATGCAAAAACAAGACTATCATCAGCAGGAATCTATGATATGGCATCCATGGTATATACAATACTACTTGTCTATGGTGTAAACTCTCATCAGAATAACTTGTTTTTCACATATGCATATATTTATGGTCTACTGCACTCACTTCAGGCCCATCTGATTAGTCCTTATTTTTATTCTAATATGCTTAACAGATTTTACATTGAGTACATAATGTTGAAAAACTATAGTCTGGTTGTGAAGGCATAGATTTCCAATGAAGGAATATAAGGTTATTTAAGGCCATTGAAAGAAAAATCACTCTATGACAAATTTACAATATAAATTGGTGACTTGTGGTGCATGTGGTGTTATACAAGTTCCAGGATGCAGTTTCAGTACACCACTTTGTGCAACACCACTGAGGCTGATCTTCAAATGTCATAGCCTGTGTGTAGCAATGGGTCACCAAGACATGACACACAAGTTGTGTTACACAGTGTACTTTTGCCCCTATGATTTTCCTTATGCAGATCACATGACTATGAACATATGGACGATATGTGCTTGAAGGCCTATGCCAGGCTAGACTGTAAGTGCAGGCCCTCAACCCTATGCTCTAGACCTATGATGTCATGGCCCTGGTTGCCATAACTACTGGGCTGGATCCCATTCCAATCATTCACTATCTCATACCCTATGACATTATGCCTCACCAATCATGCATTCCTCCACTTCCTACCACTTCAACCAAGTACTACATTTTAGTCCTCTGATTCTGGATGATCCTCAAGGCTATGCTTATCTCTGTAGGGCTCAGGGAATTACCTTACATAGATTTATTAAGTACAAATAGATACAAACCTGTAGACAGTATATAAACCCCCAGAGTCCAGCTGGAACGCTAGTCTGGTTCTCTTGGGTGTTCCTCTATAGCACCCTGACCAAGGTCTTGTTCCCCCTCCCCTTTCCTTAAGTCTATGCAGTCTAGTGTGACCTAAAGTAGCTTGACACTATAGGGTTGTTTCAAGTTGAACATGAGTGCTATCAGCCTTGTGGTGCAAATGGCCTGTAACACTTGAATAAAACCAAGCCAATCAATAGTACTAATGCCAGAGCCCCAAAACATGAACGTACCAACTACAATTGTCAGAGATGGAGTCTTGGGGGACACTGCTACATTATTGAGTCTGAATGATAGGATCATTAATGTATTTTTAAAGACAGTTCCTGCATAACCCTCAGCATTTGTCACATCATGCCCATAACTCTAGTGCAACAAGCACTCAAAAGACAGTGTGTATGTGAGCCACATGACACATCATTCTACACCTTGTGAAGGGCTGGTAAGACATTATAAGCACTGGTCAATGAGTTCCCAAGTGACTGCAGGCAGAATATTGGTGACATTATGAGAATGACATGGATAAAACATCTAGTATCTGACAAAACTTTATCCATTGATAATATTCTGGTAGTTATGGGGAGTACCATTTGCTTGCATGAACACTGCAAGATGTATACCCAGGTAATATCATTGCAACATAACTGCTTGTCACAGGGGCAAGTAGAGATATACAATGTCACACATAGACATTACATGACTTGGGTGCTGTCGACCTGAGGTCTTTCCACAACTCACTTTGGCTAAAAATTGTGAACAACAACAAAGTAATAAGGCATATCTCTGGTCCATTTGTCGGAAAAGTCACAGTCATTGCACAAGACACCATGCTGAATAGCAGAACCTCATTCAAATAAACAGTGGGGTGGACCATATTCTCCATGATAGTGACATTCCTTCGTCCTTGCATGAAGAAACATGAGACACTTGTCTTCTTTTTTGAGTCATCTGAAGGAGGATGAGTGAAGAGTGTGTCTTTGAAATCTCGCAAAAGACAGATGTCAGAACTTCCCTTGCCACATGAAAGTGCTATGTACATGTTGAATGGACTGGGAGCAAAGCTGGTCATTTCCCCCAGATTGACCAATATGTGCTCAAGCGTCTGTCCTTGGGATTTGTAGTCTGTGAGTGCATACACTGGTGGAATTGCAAACTGTCAGATGCAGTAAAAGGTTCTGGTAACCTGCTGGGCCATATGTCAAAGTGTCACATGGACCAGTAAAATCATGATGGGGAGGCAGATGATCCACATCTACTGGTACCAAGGATATGTGCAAGGGTGGATGGCACGACTCTTCAAGAGCAGGCCCAGGTGATGATCAACCACCAACAGGAGCAGTGGTGGAAGATGAACATTGTCTCAATTGGACGGCCCATGGGATCAGATCTAAATAAGTGATGTGAAGTGCTGGATGTGGATGGTTGGTTGAGGGAGGAGGGGAGGGCCCATGAGACCAGGAGGGGATGACTGTGCTGGCAAAAGCAGTTGGGTGCACATCCTGGGACCTGAAGTAGCTTGTTGCTGGAGTGTTCTTGGGTAGCTGCACAAACACATCAATTGAAGTCATGTGAAATGGTCAATGGGGGAGAATGAAATGGTATACCTGCACCACTGTTCCCTTGTTGGTGACAAGAGCCCATCTGTATAGTAGTATAGTATGGTCTGCTATGAGGTCACGTGCCACAATCCTAACCAGATAGACATCACAGAAAACCCTAGCATGCTAGAAACTAATATAAGAGGAATGATCATCCAAAATGTCATGGGACCCCAAACTGCTGTCACTGTCATCCTCACTCTCACTCTCACTCTCACTCTCACTCTCACTCTCACTCTCACTCTCACTCTCACTCTCACTCTCACTCTCACTCTCACTCTCACCCTTGCTCTCATTCATATCCTCTCCCTCTCTATCCTCTTCCAGAGATGTGAAGAGATTGGGTTCTTTGCTCATGTTCTCATCTTCATTGTTGATATGGGTGTCAACACCCAGCCCATGTATATGCCATAGGAAGATGGGATCATGACCTGGACCAATGCCTGCAAACCATGCAAACACATCCCAGTTGGCAAATCTGTAAACATAATAGCGTGTGCTAGTAAAATAGTATAAAATTGCATACATATTCACATAATACCCTGCCCAATCATTGATTTTGCCATGGGGTCTGGCTATTGAAGGGCCTCTCTATAATAGCTGATCAGTATGACTGTTGGCAAATGCAGGTATAAGGTGACATCCACAGATCACCAGGGAGGGGTTCAAAAAACCAAAAGCAGGGCTATCACCTTGTTCGGGCACAAAGCCAACCTTTGTAAGGGTGCACTGCTCAAATCCCCACTTCTGGTGGGGTTCAATTCCAAGCCAACAAACCCAAAGCACCTCTAGTGTCTCCTTCGAATGGCTAATGCCTCCTGGACAGAAATGGACTTTGACATGAAATGCCTTCAAGAGTTGACAGTACCAGAAAGGGTGATGATCAGGACTTTCTTCTTGAGATAGTGTCATAAGGAAAGAATAACTGTTAGGACACAGACAATCATATGCCCTGCGGATATTGTAGCTGGTGTAGTTGATCTGGAGTATTTTGGATTCTACCACATGGTTGAGGTTCATGTAATGCTAGGTGTACCTTGAAGGATGTTCGACTTAACTCCAGAGAGGCAGACACTCATGAAGAGGTACCACAGCATCTCTCTTAGCTAGCTAAGTGCGGACAGAGGACAATGGTTGAGGATCGTTGACAAGGGAGTATGCTAGAGATGATGGAAAGATGATAATGACAAGGATGAAGAATACGATGGAGATCATATGCTGAGAATGAGAATTCTAGGACAATGAGGTTCAAGGATGAAGGACGTTGACTGGGACTGAGGACAATGAAGAGAGACTCAGAGGACTTGAGAATCACTTGAGGACAGAGAATGGGTACACACTTGGTGCGTACATTCAGAGTAAAGAGCTATGGTACAGGCGATGCAGTAAATAACGATTCTGGTTGTGAGAGAATAGAACACTATGGAATGTTATGGAATAAAGGGGACACATCACCATTGTGAAAGAGACAGCTGTGGAGTATATCATCCAATAAGAGAGCAAGGATAAAGGAAGATGAAAGAAGACTGGGGTTGAGTCATCTGCCTTGGAATAGAAATGAACATGAGAGTGATACATCAGAAAGAGAAAGGCAAGGTGACAAGATGATAGTCCAAGATGCTACTCAGACGAAGAAGTAAGTCTGAGAGACAAGGATAGGAGTTACCACCTGAAGGAAATGTTGGTAGCCTCAATGGAAGTTGATGAGGTCAATGAGAAGATAATTGACTATACAAGATGGTAAGCAACAAGATAAAATGAAGAAGAGAAAAAGAGGAAAAGAATTGTAACAGTTCAGGAGTTGCAATTCATTTCACTGCTCTAGGGTGAATAAATGCTCATCACCATCAAACTCAAGGTTGTGCAGCCTGGACAGCATGTGGTTCTTCAAACATGTTATGAAGCTAGACTGAGAGCTACAAGTCAAGTGTGTGGGAGAGGTATGTGTGACAGACACACCTCAATAGCAGGGTCGTCTGTGTGCTTAGAGAGAAACTGTAGGAGATCAAAAACATTGTCTTTTCAAGGCCAACTTGCCATTGAGTGATGCAACATGGGTGAGGTATCAATTGTGTATGAGTCCATCTCTGGCAATTCATTCTGGTGCTGCCACTTCAGGAAGGTGCATCGATGCTCTTGCTTGGCAAATTGTTCAGCAATATTTTTCTTGTTTGAGCAAGTGTACATCTTCTTGATCATTTGGTGAGTGAGCTTGCCCTATGGAGTCATTCATATGAGTTAGTAGTTATGGGAGAAGAGGGAGTTGTGGACTCACAACTTGGGTAGAATACAAGTCCATTGTACCAAATGTCTTGATCATGTTAACATAGTCACCGAGGGTGTGAAATTTGTAGATGTTGAGATTGAATGTCTTGGGAAGTGAGGTTGATCTTGATTCCTTCTTTTGATGGCCAGTGGTGAGCTCTGCCATTTCCCTCCTCCACTGTTGTGCTGCTTCATTGGGTAGTTCATGTGTACAAACACAGGACATGTGTGCTGTTTGAAATGACGGAGCTGATTGCCCAGATGCTGTAAAGATTGCTGGAGCAGTACAAGGGAGTCATCTCTGTGCACCTGAAGCTTGGCCAAAGTGTGCCATTTGCATAATCAGAACAGAAGTGCTTGAATTCTCAAATCGTAGGGAAGAGGGAAAAGACCTTCAAAAACTAGGATGGCACACTAGATACATTCATTGTTGAGCATCGCCAACCATTCAACAATAAATTACTTGTACCTGGAGCATGTTCTTAAAGAATCATGCTGGTCGCTGGATCATATTTGTGATGTCTGGTGGGAAGCGATGGACTGTGCTGAGATCAAAGGAAGAGATTTGTGTGAACCTAGGCATAACACAAATGTCAGAAACTCCTGCGGAAGATAGTCTGAGCTTACCATTCATTGAGGATATCAATCCTACAAGGATCAACAGGATGTACGATTCAGAGCAAGTGTTTCAAAACACTTTTGAGGACACCCTGCTCAAACTCATGTAATAAGTCCACAACCAGGTGGGTGAACAGATCCAAGCCTAATGGTGACAGTTGCTTGCAAAAAGAGTTCTGTGGGACAAGGTTCAAAGGAGTAGAGCTGGTCAACAGAGTATTCATACCAAGGTGGGAACCAGTGATTTGTTTTTCAGAAGGGTTTCTACCATTTTGCTCTTCAGAGGCCTACCAAGGACATAGTGTTGAAATGACTGAAGTCCAGAAGTCCAGATTGTAATCTGGAAGTATGGATGTCCAGAATAAGACAGTCCAAAGCTAGACAGTCTGGAACTGGATTAAACTGGATAGCGGACTGACTCAGACTGACTTGGACTTACTGACTTACCAAAGTCAACTGACACTCAAGCTGATCAGTAGAGTGATCAGTCATAGACGTTCTGCAATACTCATGACTAATGAATATGACTAATGCTATATAAGCAGATTGGTAAGCTGCTCAGTCAGCAGCATAGCCTTAGGCATAGCATCTGTCAGCATTGCTATGTATCTGAAATACAAGGCAGTGTATTTGCAATAGGGCAGTGCAGAACAATAGGGAGGCAGTGTCAGCTGAGTATCAATCTGACACAGCCCGGCATAGCCTGGTGCCTCATGTTAGCCTCATGCCCCATGTTGCTGTGCTGTAATAGGCAATTTCCCATGTGTACCTGAAACATATAAATAGTTTCATGTATTTACATTTACAATAAGCTTTTATCTTTGCTTCTTTCATATTGTTCTATCGCCCACTCTATCTAATCTCCCTGGAGATTGAATCTATACTCCCACCAAGTATTCTGCAAGTCAAGTGAGTCTCTTCACTTGGCAATTACCTTTCCCTGCTGCTGTACACCAAGAGGGACCAGTTAGGACTTGCCACCCTACACCGTTCCTTCACATAGATCACTCATCGAGCAAGTCTAATCTTCTCAACAAGGTAAGTTCATGCATGCAATGACCTGGCTGACAGGTCTTGAACAAATCCCATTTGATGGAAGTTTGATTTTGGGATAAGACAATGAGGACATGGATAGAGACCCTTGTCCTGAATAGTAGTGAGAAGTACCCTGCCAATGGCTCAGCGTCTAACCACACATATCACTGCACAAGCACTCACTTTTCTGGATAGTCTGCTGAGTAAGTGAATATCCTGGGGTATACCCTTCTGAGGATCCTGTCAAAACATTTCACAACAATACCATTCTTGTAGACATCAAGAAACTCATCATTAAGTAAAATCTTCCAGATCACCTGAATAAGTTCTCACTTGTAGTATGTCAGAAGGTCGTGGTTGTCTTTTTTGGTGGAGATTGAGGAAAGGAACTTCTGATAGACTCCGGGAGCTGATTGTTAAGATTAGGGCTTCAAGGCAAAACTAGTAGATGGATATGATGTACTGAAAGTATGAAGGCAATTGGATGACAACATACTGATTGTAGATCAACTCAAGCATACTTGGAAAGGTTACCAAAAGAAAAAATAAAGGGGTCATGTGGATGCATGACCAAACTGTGTGAGCTGAGTGGAGTCGGACCAGAACATAAGGCCTGCAACAACCCTTTCCAGCTTGCACCTGTTATCCCTTCTCTGTTTCATTATCTCATCTTGGGCTTGGTTTCATGCATTGGAGGTGTAAAGTTCATTGTAGACATGCTGTTCTCAACCAGTGACTGGCAACTTCCATAGCTTCTTGAAGGGGATGAGATGAAACATCTTTAAGGAGGCCTCCACAAAGACTGTGTGCACCACATCAAGGATTGGTCTGTAATGAAATCCATCCACAGTAAACATTCTCCTGTTGCCTTCCCTGTTTTTTTTTTTCCCTTGTAGGCACTGAAATTTCAACAGCAGTGTGTCACCACCTATCAATCCCAAAAGGATCAAGCAGAGGAATCACCTCCTGGGCAGTGTCCATCTGACTGGTCTTCTTACAAGCATCGAACTTTTTCAAGTCATCAATATTGAAGTCTGGTGCTTGAAGAACTTTGTGGACCAGTTGAGTGACTTCTACATCAGATTTCAGAGAACTACTGCTCTCTTTCCATCCCATGAGCCATCAGATAGACATATTGGGCCAGGGCCATGGTGGAGAGTGGTCAACATGCTCTTCCTGCTCTGTGATGTGAATGGGTTCATTGGTCTGAGACAATTCTTCCATAGAGAGGAATGACTTGGGATCATGTGATGGGCGATGGCAGTAAGAGCGGGCAATGCTGAACTTGTTGAATTGTGTGCAAAAAGAATTGAAGACATGCAAAAATACAGATGGCAGGACAGAAGTGAAGAAGGGGCAAGGTTCAACCACTAGTAAGGGAGAAGCAGGAAGCAGGTCTCGAAACCTGGCAGGGAGTTTGTGATTACATGAGGGAAGACACTGCTCGGGTATGACGTTGGCAGGGACATTGGACGTAGATCACATAGGTGGCTCCTGAGGGAGATCAGGTATGGGGGAGCTGTGTGTGGCTGGATGGTTGGCATACAACCATCAATCAGTATTCTAAGATTGGAGTGAGTATAATGGTCAGTTGAGAATTGTTGACAAGTACATGAGAAACGTTGGAGTCCTAATGGACTCACTTGTTTGGAGGCTTGTTGTTGGTGTCCATCAACTGGAAGGTGGTACTTGCTTGTGCAATTAGCCCTTCTTGCACTGATATGTAAATGGTGCATTCTTCTAAGTGTTACGTCAAACCTCTGCCACTTGTGAAGGTGCAAGGGCAGTCAAGGTGGCATTGGAATATGGAGGACATTGACAGGAAGAGGAATACCCAGACTAAGAGGGAAATACAACACATGTGGGCCATTTGAGCGAGTGCATCTGGGTGGAAGGTATTGGCAACATGCTGCTTTTAATAGCCTTGTTGTAGCCTAAAGCAAGTGACATCAATCAAAACAATGAGTGTGTGCATGATTTGTATGAACTCATGTCTCAAATCAGGCCTTTCTTGAGCACAATTTATTGCTAAAATGGTAGTGGCCAAGCATTTTTAGCCAGTGGAGATTCCCTACAATGCTCAAATGGAATATTCAAGCGGTAACTTTGTTACTCAACCACCTCGTGGACACGGCCTGACTTGGACTATGCAGGGCACCCGCCTAACTTATCAATGAAATGACGTGATCTGGATGTATTCAATTACTGAGGTAATACCAGGTGGAAGTACTTGGGCAGTGGTGACATCTGATGCAGGACTCTACTTGAGATGAGCTCTCTGCAAGGAAGTTGAACATCAGTCAACAATTCTCAGCCTATGATACACAACTCACCCAACTAGTCTCTTGTGACCTTGATGTGGCTGCACTCTTCAATAAGCTGGTCCACTATGCTAACATATTCTTACCCACACCATCCTTTGTCTAGTGTTGTGATAACACCAATGACAACAGCCGTCAAAAACATGTCAGTCATGGGCCCCATAATGTGGGTACACATTAAGGAGGTGGTCATGTTATGTGGATCCCAAAGTTGTGCATGTGCACAATGGTCATGTCAAAGTAGAGCTGGGAGATGATGGCTTTACCAGTGGGGATGTGGTATCTTGTTGGACAAAGGGGGGGAGCAAGATTAAGAAGACATGTTATGATGAATGGAGGTATTGAGGGTGAACCATCTAGCAGACCAGTGGGGGCAATGGAGAGAGGGAGGCAGTTGGACCTGCCAGGATAACGTGGAATAAGTGGGGCATTGTTTCATATACACACTGCTAGTGATGGCAGCATAGCCAACTAGCAGGCTCAAATCGATCAGATCAAGGCGAGGGGCTGAGATGAGAAGCCAGTCAAATCGAGACACTGGCTGTGGCCCCTGGAATAGGCCACCTCAGTGAGGGACATGACAAGAGACTAAAGGTACATGCCGGACAAAGCCACAAAGGTGCTATAAATTGTATGAGAAAGGAGGGAGGGAGAGTAGGAGAGAAAAAGAGGCAGTTCGGCCATGAAGGAAGCAGTGTGAGTGTAGGAAAGGGAGGGTCATGGATAGAGCATTTATGGAACAGAAATGCTTGAAGAATGGTAGAACAGCAACGTGAGCAGGCTATAACACAAGAGTAGTATGGATGGTCATAGGTGGACTTTTACTCATTCGTCACTGGCTCTAACCTCTTCCAGAACTTATTGGTGAAGGGATATATGACGATTTTGATTTCAAAGCTACTAACAGGACTATATCATCCTTTGTTCCCTCTGAGCATGCTAATATTAAGAGCTTGAGGTTAACAAAGCTTCTGACACAAGTCACATTCTCTGGCCACTCAACACCCATGGTCTATACTCTTTATGCTCAATCAGCACCCCTCTGAGCCCTGACAGTCGCAGCAGAGCTCCATCCATGTTTTCTATGCCTGGCCAAGCAACCCGATCAAACATCTCTAGTGCTACCCCCATGCCAGTGGTTGTCATTCAAAGCTCTGAAGCAAGCATGGTACTAACGAGCCAGAGATTACAGGAGAAATATCAAAAGGATCCAACCATCATGCCATCGCATCTGACGCTATTGCTGATTCTGGTCTTCCTCAGTCCACACCTGTCAGGAAACATCCTGTCAGCAGCTCTGGTGCTCCTTCACCATTCATCACTTCCATAACCCTAGTTGCTTCAAAGCCTGCCTCTCTGGCATCTTCTCTTGAAGCCATTCTACTGGACAGAAAGTGACATTTAGCTGCAGCCACAGCTGCTGGCAGAGACCTGGGCTATATTGTTCCACCTTCCATTCCAGCAATGGGCAACAACCATGACGGAAGGGCAGTACCAGTGATGTGAGCACTGATTGCAACCCTCAAAGGCACAAGTAAATTCAAGAGTAGTCCCCTTGGAGGTGGCGAACAGGCAAATGTTGTCATAGCAGAGAAGGTTAAGCAAGATATCAAGGGTTAGGAAAAGGATCTTCATATACCTGAAGAGATGAACAGGACCAGCCCAGACAAGAAAGAGGACAACTCTGGTTACTTATAGCATTAGCCATGGGAGCCAGGGCTCCCATTGGACACTCTTGCAGATATAAGGTTTTCACTGTTATCTGCATCTTTTTCTTACTGTTTCCATTTTTTTCATGAAGCTCTGAGCTTCACCATTTGCATATGCTTTCTGTGGTGGTGTGAACTATACTGATCTACTGCTTATGTATTTTCACATTTTCTTTTTGAAAAGTGTTTCCTGGATTACATCAAATGCAATGAAGCGTTCAACTACATGACTTAGAGGATGTTCAATGAATGTCACCAGAATGGTCAGGCTACTTGTATGCATTCAAACCAAATTCAAACCCTAAAGTTGGTGTAGTACCTCAACATCTCACCCAAGGACTGTGCTATGTAGACCATTAGTTAGTCTTGCCTCCATACCAGAACCCCTCTGCACACTCTCCTTCATTTCCAAACTGATGCCATTCAGGCTGTCCAAAACTGCATGATACAATGTTTCCTCTGTAGGTCCTGTAACGCAAAGCGCACTCAAGAGAGCGTTCGACTTAACCCAAGAGAGGTGGACGCTCACAAAGAGGTACCACAGCGTCTCTCCTAGCAAGTTAAAGGTGAACCGAGGACAGAGGATAGAAGATGATGACGAGGGGGCACACAGGTTTAGGACAAGGAGATTCAAGGAGTTTGGATGAAGGATGTTGACTAAGACTAAGGACAATGATGAGGAGCTCAGAGGACTCGAGAATTGCTCGAGGACAAGGAATCAGATTGCACTAGGTGCGTAGATTCAGAGTGAAGAATAAAAGTACAGGGTGAGTGGTATAAGTATTTCTATTGTGAGAGAAAGGAATGCTATAGAACGCGATGGAACAAGGGAACACATCGCCGTCGTGAGAGAGACGGCTGTGGAGTTAATCGTCCAATGAAAAGAGGTTTACATAAGGGACAAGCGAACAAGAGAGAAGTGAAATGAGACGATGAAGAAGGGAGAAAAATCGTAACAGGTCCTTGTACACCCTGCCCAATTACCCATCTATCCAATATCGCTGGTGTCATGAATGCCACAGGCAGACCAACACACCAAGACATTGCAGATGCATGTGTGGTGCCATATGATACTAATGAGGATGTGTAAACCTCCATTTCGTCTGGGGCGCCTGCAGTGTACAATACAGATGACAGGACAACAATGAACTTGTGTGCAAGCACAATGAGGTCATGTTCTCCTGGTTCATACTTGAGCTTGTATGCAAGCATGGCAGTAAGCAGGTCAATCAGTGCACAGGGTTCCATTGGCAGCAATGGCAACATGTGCGCTTGCACAAATGCTGCTCAACTCAGACCCAGGCCCAGACTGGTAGCACTGCTGTTAGCAACCGATGGAGACAGGGTGATACTGAACCAATGGAGTGCATCCCACATGTGTTCACAGCACTACTAGTCTGGAATGATGCCTGAGAGCACTGCAGCAAAGGAATGGGAGTCTGTGGGGATGGCATTCTCCCTGATTTTTCTTGCCAGCGTGAGGTGGTCAAGATCCATCCAGGACTGAGGATAGACATATGACAATGAATCTGCATCCAGCAGCCTGATGAGCTTGAACAAATGCATGAGATTAGAAAAACCAGGATATCTGTGCATACAATTGAGATGCCATAGTTGTGAGGAGATTTGTATAGCCATTAGTGTATCTGAGGGTACCTCATAAGACTGTGTGCAGTTCACCCACTTTCCCAAGCCCATAGGTACCCATGTATGGGGGACTGTCCCTGTTGGCAATGCCCTCTAGCCTCAACACATTGGAGATAGGAACATCTGGAAAGTGGTGTTTCAAGATATCTTCCCCTGCGATCTCCATGATCTAAGAACTTGAGTTAGAGAACACGAATAACAGATGTATCAAATGTCACATGTACCTCTCCATTAAGCTTGAATTGAGCACTATTTAGTGCAGCATTGAGCACACCCCTTGGGCTCCAGCTAAATTTGTATCCCAACAGGACGTTGGAAGTCTCTGGAGTGGGGAGACCACCATAAAAGGACATAAATGACATGACCTGTTCATTCACTTTCTTAAGCTGTCTGAGCAACGAGAGTGCTGAACAGTGATCAATACCTGGGTCCAAGCCAATTTTGTTTAGCAATATGATATCAGTGGATTCCACACTGAGAGGTCAAACCACAGTGAGCTCCCAAGACAAGCATTTAATAATAATGAATGTACCAGTCATGCAATGCACACATAGTAGGTGATATATATGATGCCATGACCATGTGTTTACCATGTTGGATACATAGCTCAGTGATAGATGGATGGAACGGCACAGGAAGAAGACCATTAAGCTATTTGAGCACCCAGAGCTTGTCATCAAGGTTGACCCACCTGATGACAATGTCCACATCCCCAACAAACCGTGAAAGCTTCTGCTTATCCTTGGTGTCGAGCAGACATGCACTAGCATTGGACAGGCCATGGACAACATCCTCAGCCTCTGTGCATGAGTTGCTTGCTGATGGTTGGACATATTGAATGCATAGTTAATGTACAGAATAATGTGTTAAGTTCAGGAATGGTAGAATACAGGTACAAATGGACTACTGACCAACAACCAACTCGACATCTGAGCATTTGCAAAGCTCCTCCATGGTAGGTTAACTAGGAAAAGTATGGCCATGTTGCTGTCCTTGTCGTGGGCACAACCTGGGCTGTCCTCACCTTCAGCATTGGCATGATGATGATGGTAGGGGCACATACCTGTGCTGTTCTCACCATGTTGTCATCGGCATTGTTGTGGAGACACACCCTAGCATTGCCATTGCTGTCATTGTGTTGGGCATGGACTAGCATTGTCCTCACTTTCAGCTCCAAAGCTTAGAAATCACAATGGTGGGGGCATGCACCTATGTTGTGTTGCCCTCGCTCAATATGCTGTCACATTGCCCCTCATCATTGTTGCCATGGGTGTGGGGGCACCATACAAGTCACAGGGGATGCCATTGTGTCCCCACCTGTGACTGCACCGCTCACTATCATCAGGGCAGTAGAGGGCCATACTTGATGAACAAAGAAGACACACACAACAAGTCCCTCAATATCCACTGCAGCATTGCCAAATGTTCAAATGATGACTGGTGCTGACCACATGCTTGCATTGTTGCCCTGTCCAACAATCAGCACCGTCCCAAAACAAACAAAAAAAGTACCAACCTGCTCCTGCATGACGGGCTGGCCTTATGACAGAACTGTGGTGATCAACACACAGCCTTGTCTCCACTTATTTGACGCTTGACTGGGGTAACCTAGGAGACCCTTCTCCATCATCCATGACTACTGCTAGCATACCTCCCCAATCATGTTGATCCCCACAGTGATGTCCTTGCTGCCCACCCCTGGATACACAAATTTGGCTGTGAGCTTCTCACACACTCTGTGCAAGCAAGATGAGGATTGTGTGGACATGGGGCTAATGGTAGATGAGGTACACCAGCATGTAGGTGTAGACATCGTACTGACTCAAATTGGCATAAAGGTGTTCTGCAAAGGATTGGAGGTCATTCATGAGAGCAACAGATGTACTACCAACAAACTCTCTGAATTTACATTTCGGGCCCAACTGACAAATAGTTTTGTAAGGCAGTGCAACGACAATCATCATCAACACTGATAAACTGCACTGAGGCTCACAATTCATTTACACCACTTTCATCCCACTACTATCCCACTACTGGTATAGAGTACTGCCTCCCATGCTAAGGTACTGTGGTTGGTTTCTGGATGCACATTTGCCAAATCCTTGGGGAGGGTTGGACAAGCTGTTGTGGCAACTGCAGGATGAGGTGAGTGTCATATATGATACAAAGAATGTGCACACTTTTGTTCTCCCTCCTCCAGGTGATAATATGCTCAGCATGCAGCCAAAATCCACCATCGATCTCTGAGGACTACTGGCTGTTACAATCCAGAATAACAATGCATGGGTCATTGAGCTTGCATCTGAGGAGATTGGTGACAACTAATCTGTGGCTTTCCATGTCACATCTCCAGAGCACAAGCATCTTGAAATTCGGGCGACCTAGCAGCTGTTTCAATGTATCCATCACATAGTGTGACTGCCGCCAAGTGATTGAAAGGTGCATCAATTGATGCAGATATTCATATCCTCTGATGATTGCTTGTGAGGTCCAGTGCATTGTCAAGTTGAGGTGGGTTATGCAATGAAATATGTTGGTATTGGGGAGATGCACGTAGTGCATCCCAAAGATCACAGCAGGATCAATAGAGATGAACCTCAGGTGAACAAGATGGTCCAGAGCAAACAGCAGCTGTTTGCAATGGTGAAGATCATTCCCTCCCATACAGAAAACAAGGTTAGTTAGCTAAGGACAAAGGCAAAGGAGCCAAGTGGCTATGCAGGAACTGATGGTCACACCAAGGTATAAGAAGACAATCCTCTTCTGTCTGTTGATAAGTGATTCCACGAGGATGATGGCTTTCTCCTCAGAAAAGAGGCTGATCTTTCCATATAGGATTGGCTCTGCCCTTTGCTGCAAAAAAGATATTCAGTGTCCTGGTAGGCTGAACATTCAAACTAAACCTACCATCTCTTGAAGCATCATGCTACAAGCATATACTTTGCCAATTGGTGTGGTTCCCTTCTGGCAAGTAACACAATCTCCTGCTCAAGTTTGTTTGGCAGAGCTGCCCAGCCTGGCTTGGATAGAACAGCCATGGTTGCAAATCTGAGAAGCAGAGGGTGTAGAAAACGGGCAGATATGTGTCCACTGGTTTTCCTAGGCTGAACGGTTGTTTTATCCTTGCATTGTGTTGGTGAGGTGGGCAAACCCAAAGGTTTCTCTTTCTTAGTTCGGTATCACGTAACTTTTCCTCTGTTAGATGTGTCCACTGGTTTTCCTGGGCTGAACAGTTGTTTTATCCTCACATCATGTTGGTGAGGTGGGCAAACCCGAAGGTTTCTCTTTCTTAGTTCAGTATCATGTAACTTTTCCTCTGTTAGGCTAAATGTATGACAGTAGGTCAGCATATGTATCAATCTAATAGAGAACCTGGACCATAGTCATCCACTCCATCCTGCACAGGAAATAAACCATTATTGTACATGATGATATGTGTAATAAAATTGGTGTACTGTGTGAAAGCCACAGGATTTCCTCTGATACAATCATTGATGAAGGTAATGACATCATGGTAAATGCAGCTAAACTGCTCTGCGCATGCTGCCAACTTGACATAGGTGCCAATCCCAATGTTATGAAGAGCAACAAAAATTGCTGCTACCATAATGTAAGGGGTTGTAATCTCCTTAGTTAGATCCTGTGGTGCTCTCATCACACAACTAGTGCGAACCATGTGTATTACATGGTGAGCGGGTACAGGATACAGGGTAAAAAAGATTATTCTACAAGGGCGAGATCTACTTGCCCTTTATACTACAGCCATTTGACACTTGATGTCAAATGGCTAACTACAGTAACCATTACATAAGCATGCACTACATGTGCACGCCTGTCAGTAGTTAAGTAGAATAGGGGGACCCTATCAGTCCCCTTACACCCTCTCCAATTAGAGCCCATTAGGGGCTCATATCATTGCAAAGTAGAGATAAAAGGAGGATATATATATATATCAAACATTAGACTACGAACAAATGAAATCAGTGGTATAATGGAAGATTAGACTTCCGGGATAGAGTATAACAAAAAAAATGGGAACATAGTTCCTGCAAGTCCGAAACCAATTGTACGTATAAAATCATGAGGAACCATGTTCCTTGGACAACGAAGGACCGCATTGCCTACATGCACCCTGGCGACCCGTACAAGAGCAATTCGCCCTCCTCACCCAAGGTCTCCTCGACTGGGACCTCGTCGACCAAATTGATGGCCATTGCGCTACCAGACGCATCAGGAGTGGTGTGAACCGACACCCTCATCAGGCCGTAGTATGACACAGCGTCATGTAGTCGCCCGTATTCGGCCGGGGTAAGCCTTGCACAGTCATGGGGCATGAGGGTAGCTACCTCATCTGGGTGGACTCCCGTTCGCTTTGCCTCCCTCTCGTAGTGTTCGAGGGTGCATGTATACACATGGTTGTCCACCCCGTTGTAGAGGTCATCCCTCATGGGGGCATATACCTCCGCAGTCTTGGAGTCACCCCCGCCGTTGTCCACACGGCCCAACATCTCACAGGCTGCCTGTCGTGCCCACGTGTACACGTTGTCTGCCTGGCGCGCAAGGATTCCATTCGCGGCCAAGTATGCTGCAATCTTGCTGACGGTTGCATCACGGGTGAACAACCCATACCACGACACGCGCTGAGGAAGGGACGGGATCACATCCACTTCCTCAAGAAGGTGCTGGTACCGCCCCAGTACCAGGAACAAGCAGACTAGCCCACACAACCAGACTTTGTAGTCAAAGCTGGTTCTTTTAACTGGAGCATAATTCTCCAGGAGTAGCAGGCCACGCACTTGTTGGATGTGCGGCACGCTCAAGGGCGAATCGATGTTGTCGGAAATGGTGGGGAGTCCTGTGGCTCCAGAGAAGATCCTTCGCAGGGTTTCCCTCGTTTCGTTGGTCAGGCAAGCACCCTGGTACCACTCGATGTATGCGCTCCATTGGTCTACGGATGCGCTAATGGGAGGATGATCTCTTGGCAAGAATGGTTTTTTCTTGTCATGAATTATCAGCCCAGAATGGGTCGAGCGGGTCTGAGTGTTGTCCCGTTGTATGGCAGGGACAGGCATGGGTGCAGATGCGGGTGCGGGTGTGGATTGGTGCGATGGCCCAGGGTCTGAGCTCACGGGTCGGATGATAGGGATATATAGGACATCATCTCGACAACGTCCTCAGCAGTTACAAGATGTTGTTGCAACGCCTGAATGACAATGGGAGGAGGAGGACCAGTGGCTGTGGGAGGCGCTTGTGGGTTGAGCGCACGCTCCCGGTATGCCTGCATCCTCTTCTTTGCCTTTTCTAGAGCCTGCGCAGGGGCCCTCCATCCCGTCAACGTAGCACACATGAGCTCACTGACCTCAAGGTTCTTGTGCTTCCTCCAAAAATGGAGGAAAGCCACAAGATCCTGGCTTTGTTGAAAAGCGTGCTCACTCTTTTCGTCCTCGACTTCTGCGTGCACGGTCGCAAAGAGAGTGCGAACACTCTCTGGGGTGTTGAATAAACAGACGGGACCTGTGATCTCTTGGTCTGTCCTGGTCCTCTTGTCGTAGAATCTCTTAGGTGGGGTCGAAGGGTAGATCCTCGCCTGTATGTGTTGCTGTGCCTTTGCGAGCGCAGCCCCTTGGTACCCATACAGGTATTTGTTCACCCAAACAAACAGGGTATCTTCACCCTCCTTTGGGTCATGCCCCAAACCTAGTATGGTGAGGCCATGTGGGATTTCATTCCCTTTGAACACGGGAAACATCGTGCCCTTGGCTGTCTCGAGGGTGAATGGAGTGAGGGCCACTGGAGAAGTGAAGGTGAATGACAAGTCAGCCATGACAACGT